>PVJI01006398.1:0-86775 GCA_004026765.1 Micronycteris hirsuta
CCTACCACTTCCTGTCTGGGCATGTGATGTCACATGACTTCCTCATCAGAAAGTTGGGAAGGTGCCCACCCTCCCTTCCACATCCACTTGTTGGAAGAGCTACGGAGTGACAGAAAGCATAGTAAAGTACCAAGAGTTACGCGGTTTCCATTAATTTATTTATTGTAATTAGAATAAGGCCCTTTAACAATTCCAACTTTACTGTGATATAATTCACATACCACACATTTCACTGATATGACGTGTGCAATTCACCGAGTTTTAGTCTACCATCACCACTACAGAAAAAGAGGGTCCCTTTGACATGTGAGAGGGTCTTATCAGACCACGAAGAGAAATACCAGTCGATGAGCAGAAGTTAACCGGGGACCTCCTTCCCCAGGAGGAACTAGGACCGCGAAGTTCCTGCTGAGAAAGGGCCTCGAGGTCTGGACACACTGGGCCCGAGCCATCTGTGCAGTGGTCTCGGGAGAATCAGCCTCTCGTCCTTGAGGCTGGAGTGAAGGCTGGTGGCCTGTCCTGAGGGGCTTGGCACCTCATCAGAACGTACTTCCTGAACCCTGGGCGCCCATGTGGCCGATGTTCCTTCCCATGTTCTCTCTCTCTGGTGGCGCAAGTGCTCCTTTACTTTCAAGGCAAGTTGTTTGGGGGCACGGGTCTGTGGCATAATTCTGGCCCTCCCCTCCTGCAGAGATTGCCTGGGCCCTCACAGCTTGGCCTGTGGGACCCATCCAGCCCTGTGAGATGGGGAGAAAGGTCATGAGTTTGGGGGTTTAATATTGCCCCTCTATCTGCCCCTCTGGAAGCCTTTCCCTCAGTGTTTCTGGCTCCAGCCAGGCTGCTCTGCAGCCCAACCAGGGCAGAAAGCGGGGGCAGGGGGGGATCTTTAGGGCAGAGCGCCAGTGGTCAGTTGAGCAAACGGTGGTAGAAGTGGGAAGTAGGCTTGGCCCGGCCCAGGCACCTCACCCAAGGAAATGGGCTGTAGTCAGGTGCGGTTTTCCCTCCGATTAACCACACCCGTGGAGGAGACAGTACGCAGGGCCCAGCAGCAGGGGGAGAAAGAGCTGGGAACGCTGGCTCACTGGATGTTCCGACTTGGACTTGCCTCTCTCAGCCCCATCCTTGTTCTACAGCAGTCCAGTGAGCAGAAGCCAGTGCTGGCCCACAAGCAAGGGTGCAGGGGTGTCTTCTGGAGTGAAGCTGTGGGTGGGGGCGGCATCCATCATGACTCCAGCAAACAAGGAGTCCCAGGTGCCCTTGGACACAGGTCAGAGTGCTCTCTCCTCCACTGCGCCGCCCTAGAGCCAAGTCCAAGCTGTTTCGCCAAAACATTCTCTCCTCTCACCGCCACAGGCTTCAGCCCTCTGGCCCTGCACTAAGTCAGGAGTCAAGAATTCTGTGTCAGACGCCCAAACCACAGTTCATGGACATCGCTGGCCATGACGGGTTTTTCAACTTTTTGCTCTTATAAAGAACACAACTAAGGTCAGAAAGCTGTTCAGAGAACGTCAATGGCAAATGGAGCTCTGCTACTTGTCCAGGTTTCCAGGTGAGCCCACTTGCTTACTGTCAAATTAGCGGCTCGGGGGAGATGCTGCTTCAGGGCCACAGAGTCCTGGTCTGGATCGAGTGAAAAATGCTGCGTACCAGTGAAGCGAAAACAGTCCGACTGGCAAGGGAGGGGAGCCAGCAATTGGCTGACTGGAGGAATTCACTGGCAGATAAACACAGATAAAAGTGTGTGAGCTAGTGAGCGCATTTGTATATTTGTGTGGGTGTGGACCACATACACACACGTATCTGTTACACACCTGTGTGTGCACACACACACTGCCCAGTTCTGTTCACTGAGAGGGCTGGATCTGGGACACCCTAGGAGAGGAGAGGAGAGGGGCACCCCCAGCCCCCAGATCTTGGTTTCTAAATACCATCTCCCTCAAAAACTGAACAGGACTGCTTGGAGAGACGGCCCGTTCCAGCCCGGGCAGGAAAACACCAGATTCTCCTGGAACATCTTGACACATCAGATGGCCAGGGAGCCATTCAGGAGCCTGGGCGCTGTCACTGCCTCGGGAGCCAGCTTGACGTGGTGCACGGAGAGCCACAGATCACACCCTATTGAAAAAAATTGTAGTTCATGAGTTCATAAGCAGACGAATAGACAAATAAGTTCAAGTTTGAGGAAGCATCAGATGTTTACATAGTTTTCAAGTACTTTCCTACAAAATATTTATTTTTAATAAATAGGGAAGGAGTAACTTTGCAGGGAAGGGGCAGGTAGACACCATATTAATTAAACAATCAATGCTCATATGGCCAGTAATGGGACTAATTAAAAGTTTACCCCGCCCCACCCCATGGGACGGATAGAGAGGCATGGCCACCTTCCTGCTGTTCCTGCCCAGCTGGAACCTTGTCTCCAAGAGACACCAGGCATCGTATGAAATCAGCCCCGTGCCAAGGCCAAGAACACCAGGACAGATGAGAGAAATTTGCACAGACTAAAGGAGACGGCGGTGTGGGAGAAAGCCAGCGCTGAGCGCAGGCGGACCCTCTGCTCTCCAGCCCGACTGGGACGGGGCTCAGATGGACTGTGTTGCTTTCTGGTTCTGACGACACACTGAGGCTTGCGGAGGGCCTACGATTGCAGGGGACACGTTCCAAAGTGCTGGGCTGTGGAGGTCAAGGTTGGCCCTCATCCTGCGCAGACTTCCTGCACAGTGGCAGCGCTCTCTGTGAGGCACTCCCTCAGCTTTGCGTGGATCTGCTATCTCACCCACATGTCCCTGGGTGTGGAGGCCGGTCCTTCCACACCCTCACCTCTGCTCATTTCTCCACTGCCCTCACCACACCCGCACGTTCTGACTGGAGTCCCTGGCTGGAGGGACTGTGAGGGTATCCCAGGCAGAAGGGCCCCCCAGGGCCATGGGTCTGAGCAAGGCCCCCAGGGACAGGCATGTCCCCTGCACCCTGAGCCTCCACGAGAGGTCCCTGATCTGGTTGATGCACTGACCACTCCTCCGGTAAATGCTGCATACAGACATCAGGGTGAGAACACCCTTGGGGCTAGGGCATCCCTCCACATATTTCTCCCCTCTGCCCTTTCTGTCACTCCACTGTCACCCCCACATCCTGGCCAAGGAAAGAAAGGAGTGCCCTGGGGATGGGAAGCCAGCCAGGCCCTGGTGCACCTGGTCTCGCTGGGGAGGTGGGGGCCTTTAGTGCTTCCCTCCCTCCCCGCCCCCTTCCTTCTGCTCACATCAGCTCCTGCGCCAGCAGGTCCTGACTCCACCCTCTCCCCAGTGTGACAAAAATAAATGTCTTCCGACATTGATCAATGTCCTGTGGGAGGAAGAAATGCCCCTGGTTGAGAGCCCACCCTTGTCCACGGTGAGCCCTCCAAGCCCCAGCTCCATGGCTTATAGGCAAAATTACTCCACCAGCTGAGTGAGGGGGGCCAGGAGCAGGGCCTGGGAGCTCCAGGCATTCAAGCAAGTCCCTGGGCCTCTGGGAGCCTGGTCCCAGCTGGAGAGAGAAGCATGAGAAGAAAGAAAACTGTACTGGGGACACAAGAGGTCTATCTGCAGGGTCTGTGATGAACTCCAACAGAGCTCAAACACACGCTTTCCTTGTCGTCAGCAGCCCGCAGCCCGAGTCAGCGCCGCCCACTGCACTGAGATCATTCTTGAAAATCCCCCAACCACAGACCGGTGAAGGCTGGAGGAAGCGAGTCAGAGGGAGCTGCTTGGCTGTGATAAGCCCGGTCTGGAGCTCACAGGGTTCCTGGGGCTGCCCCAGGCCTGCGGCCAGCATGAGGTCCTCACTTAGGTATGCCACCCCTGGGGGTCAGCAAAGAGAGCCTGGGAGTCCACAGAGAGGCCTTGACCCACTCCCACTCAACCTGGCTGGGGGCCAGGTGCCCCTGCGTGGTAATACCCAGTGGTCCTCCCAGCGAGCAGGTCATCAGCCAGGGCAGTGAGGGAGCAAGTCCTCACGGCTCACTTCCTCCTGACAGCCTGGTGCCTGAGCAGGGCTGGGAAGGACGTGGTCAAAGGGAATGATCAGAAAGGGATGTTTAGGCCAGACCAGCCCCATGGGTAGGCGAGTGCTGGGCAAGGGTCTCCAGGAGGCCTTCTGGGTCCATTTCCTTTGACAGGCGGGGCCAAGAGGGAAGCACGGGTCTGCCCAGGAGAGAGGTTGCTGCTCATGCCCAACAAAA
This sequence comes from Micronycteris hirsuta, assembly GCA_004026765.1. Lineage (NCBI taxonomy): Eukaryota > Metazoa > Chordata > Mammalia > Chiroptera > Phyllostomidae > Micronycteris > Micronycteris hirsuta. The sequence goes on from PVJI01006398.1 coordinate 4,220, forward strand.
GGGGCCCCCGCTCGGGGTTTGGATGGGCTCAGGGTTTGGGCAGTAGTGAGGTGTGGCTTGTGACCAGCAGGGTCAAAGGGATGGAGCACAGGAACTGAGCTGAAACACAGACTCCCACATCCCAGTCCGCCTCAGCGGTCCTTCTCCTTGGGTCCTTCCACTACCCACCTCCCGCGATCTTTCTATCCGAGGAACCATAGAGTTGGAGGACAAATCCAGGTTTTGTGGGGCCTACAGTTTATGTAATTTTAGAGGATCTTTTCAAGAAAAGCAGTACAGCCCTGGCTGGTGTAGCTCAGTGGATTGAGCGCGGGCTGGGAACCAGAGGGTCCCGGTTCGATTCCCAGTCAGGGCACATGCGTGGGTTGCGGGCCAGGTCCCCGGTAAGAGCCACGTGAGAGGCAACCATACATTGATGTTTCTCTCCCTCTCTTTCTCCCTCCCTTCCCCTCTCTCTGGAAATAAATAGATAAATCTTTAAAAAAAAAATAAGAAAAGCGGTACAAAATCATAGATACTAGACACGGCACAACGGTGGACGCTTCCCTCCTGCTCTGCGGGGCACCCTGAGGGCGGTGTGGTAGTCAGATAACCCGCAGGAAACTCGGGACACTGGGATTATCCTGCCCGGAGGGGCTGCGGCACCACCCACAGACACCCGCCAGTGTCTTGGGCCAAACCAGCAATATCCTACCTTCACTTGAGAGCTGTGCTCTCACTCCCTTCATCAGACTCTAAATCTATTTTTTAAGCCCCACCATTTCCTTTATACTGTCAGTTTTTTAGACTATTCACACATTTACCACTTTCTTTGCTCTCTTTTCCTTCCTGCATCTCAGATCTTCCATCTGGGATCATTTTCCCTTTGACAAAAGTATAGTCTTCAAACCTTTTTTTGGCACGTGTCTGCTGGTGGCAAACTTTCCCCCATGTGTGTGTATTTTATTTAAAATTTTTTTTTAAAGTTTAGATTGAAGAATGACAGAGGTAAGTGCGTAACTATAGCACCCCGTCTCCCAAAGTGAGTGCACATACCGAACAGGGACACAGACTCCCACATCACCAAGGCTTCCTCCCTCCTCTGTGGAGGCTTCCGAACACCAGCCATTGTTTGGCCTGTGTTTGAAATGGGCACAAATGGGCCTAACAGTGTCCTCTTTCTTTCCACACTATGTGTGTGCAACTCATCAGTGTGACTGCGGCAGCGGCACTCCGTTCATTTCCATGGCTGTTTCGTGCCCCGTGGAATGAGTCGGCCGTGAAGAGTGGCCCGTTCTGCCGGTGCTGAGCGTCTGAGTTCCCTCTGGGGCTCGCAGATGGGCTGCGGGGGCCGTCCTGGCCCATCTTCTGAAGCTCACGAGCCCACGTACTGTTGGACAGAGAGAGCCCAAGGGGCTGCTGCACGATCCGTGAGCGCGCTCACTTCAGGAGAAGGCGCCTCACCGTTTACACAGTGGTTTCATCAATCCCCACTCTGCCCATATCGCGTAGGAGGCTCCGTATTTCACCTTCCTCAATATCGTCAGTGGTTTAAATCTCAGAGATTCTGAAGTGTTATCACAGTGGTTTGGGTTTGACCGGTGAGGTTGAGCATCTTTTCAGATCTTTATTGACCACTTAGAGATCTTGATTATGTGTTCATGTCTTTTCCTTTTTGTTTGGAGGGGTGGAGGAACAAAATTCATTAATCCTTAGATAACTCAGCAGTGATGAGTGAATGAGAGTCATGACCCTTGTTTCTGAAAATGACCAGGGCGGCTTTCCCTCCTCTGTCTCCATTCCTTCTGTCGGCTGCCTGGTGGCACCTCTGGGCTCAGTCCATCCACACATAGAGCTGTCTGTCTATATTACTTTACAAGTAATAAGAAGCCTTATTATCTTATATATCATGGAAATAAGTCCTTTACTGGCTAAAAGGATAACAAATATCTACCCCACTCCGTGGCCTGATTTTCTGTCCTCTTTTAATGCTGTCTCTGATGAACCTAACTTCTCAGTTGGAATGAACGCCAATTCATCCATCTTTTCCTTTATAGTCAGTATTTTTGTATTCAGTTTAAAAAACCTTTATTAACTCCAAGGTCATGAAGAGATGTCCTTGGTTATGTCCTAGAAGTTTTATGTGTTCCTTTCATATTTTTCTCCATACACGATTTTTGTGTAAGTTGAGAGGGGGATTAACCATTGTTTCCTTTATGAATATCTACTTGACCTGGAACAGCTTATTGACAACAGTGTCCTTCCTGAGTGGGCTGTAGTGTCTCTGTATCACCCAAGAAAACTGCACAAGTGGATCTGTTTCTAGGCCCCTTATTCTGCCTGTTCCCCTCTGTCCATTCTCACACTAAAACTGTCTTGCTTTCTGAGAGCATGTCTGTCCGCCAAAGTCATTCAAAGTCTTCAACACCGTCTTTGCTATTCTTAGCCCGTTGCATTTTCAAATACATTACAGAATAACTGTGTCGATTTCCACAAAAACTCATGCTTGGATTTTGGTTGCAACTGCACTGGATCCACCATTTAAGGAAGAATTGACCTCTTTACAATACAAGGTGTGCAATCCACAAACATGCCCTATAACTCCATTTCTTAGGTTTTCTTCACTTCCTTTAATAACATTTTACAACTTTCTGTCTCAGGTATCTTTTGTTAGATTATTTCTATATAGTTGAAGTGTCTGAAAGACTATAAAAACATTTATAAGTTATCATTATTGTTTGTTTCTAATATTTAGAAGTACAATTGATTCTCATATGTTGAGCATGAATCTAGGGATCTTGCAAAATTCACTTATTAATATTTTGTTTATGGATTTCTTTGGTTTTTCTTTTTATATAACCATATCATCTGCAAATAATGAGTTTCACTTCTGGCTTTTCAAACCTTACACCTTTAAATCTCCTTTTCTGGCTGGGACCCACAGTGCAGTGCCAGATGGAAGTGGTACTAGGCAGCAGCCTTGTCTCAATCCCACGTCAGGGGCAGAGCTTTTCATATCTTATAATTATGAAGGATGGTTGTCATGGATTTGTTGTTTGATCAGATTAGGGAAGTTGCTTTCCACTCCTAGCTTGCTAAAGCTCTCTTAATCATGAATGGGTGTTGACTGTACAAATGATTTTTCTGCATTTATTGAGATGACCACATGGTTTGTTTCTTTGTTGATGTGGTAAGTTACACTGATTAAATTTTTTGAATATGATTCAAAACTTGCATTCTTGAAGCCAGCCCAATTGTGTTATGATAAATTCTCACTCAACATCACTGAATCCAGCTTGTTCATACTTTGCTTAGGATTGTTTAGGATTTTCGAGAGAAATACTAGTCTGTAATTTTCTTTCTCTCTTTTCTCTGTAACATCCTTCTCAGGTTTTGATGTCAAGGTTATATTGTTTCATGAAAAAAGACAAGACATGAACTTCTCCTTTTTGCTATGTGGAAGAGTTTATAACAGATTCCTATTCTTTCTTAAATACTTGAAACATTTAACAGTGAAATCATCTAGGCCTGGAGTTTTCCTTGTAACAAAATTTTAAATTATAGGTTAAGATTTCTTTAAGAAACGCACTATGAAGAGTGATCTCAGTGAAACTCCGGCATAGAAGTTATTGGTGCTCATTCTGTCCCAGAAACATTAATTTGAACAACTATCCACACATGCAAATACCTTCACAAGAGTTAAGGATTCCATGTGAGGAATGACAGCACCTGGGTTAAGCCCAGATGAGAAAAGACATTTTGAAGAGGGTAGAAAAGACTGTGTCATGTCACCCCTGTCACCACCTCCCCTAGGCCCAGCAGCCCAGCACAGAGAGAGATGTCCTCTGCAAGGGGAGGGAGTGTGAGGTGAGTGCCCAACCTCACCATGGACTCCAGGGCCACCTGCAGGTGTACCAGGCATGTCCTAGTGAGCCCAGGTTCCAGGCCCAACCCTGTGGACCCAAGCACCAGGCCTGCTCACCTGCTGACCCAGGTACCAAACTGAGCCAGGACTTCCCCTGCCATAGCCAGTCGGTAAAGACCGGAAAAGGTGCCTTCAAATGTGCAGACACCAACAGAAGTCCATAAGAATCACGAATAATCAAGGAAACATGATACCACAAAAGGAAGCTAATAAAACTCCAATGACTGACTCTAAGAAATGCAGGTCTATGAAATGACTGAAAAGAATTCAGAATAATCCTTTAAAGGAATTCAGTGAACTACCAGAAAACAGAGAGATAAATTAAATTAGAAAAACAATTCATGATCAAAATGAGTTCAACAATAAAAAACATGTTTAAAAACAAAACAGAAACCCTAGAGTTGAATATGATGTCTGAAATGAATCTGATTGAGAGCTTCAATAACAGCATGAGTCAGGCAGAACTGGTGAACTAGAAGACAGACCATTTGAACCATCCAATCAGAGGAGCAAGAAGCAAAAAAGAGTGAAGAAATCCCTAAATGAATTATGGGCTACTAAAAGAAAAAAAAATACTACATATTACTGGAGTCCCAGAAGGAGAATAGAGAAAGGGGCAGAGAGCTTTTTTTTTTTTTTTTAAATGGCTGAGAATTTCTCATATCTGGGGAGACATTTAGATATCCAAGTTCATGAAGCTCATAGATTCTTGCCCACTCCACCATATTTCAACCCAAAATGAATTTCAGCAGGATACATTATAATAAAACTGTCTAAAATCAACGACAGAATTTTAAAAGAAACAAGAGAAAAAATTCTCACATACAAGGGAACCTCCAGAAGGCTATCAGTAGTTTTTTCAGTAGAAACTATGCAGGCCAGGAGACAATGGGATGATGTATTCAAAGTGCTGAAAGAAAAAAAAACTGCCAGAAAAATACCAGGCAAACTTGTCCTTTAGAAATGAAAAAGAGAGATAAAGACTTTCCTACTCAAATAAAAACTGAGGGAGTTCATCATCACTAGACCTGTCTTACAAGAAATGCTAAAGGAATTCTTCAAGCTCAAATGGAAGGACACTAATTAGTAACATAAAAACAGATGAAAATTAAAAGTTTACACTGGTAAAGGTTAAGTATAGTCAAAATTAGAATACTCTAATCCTCTAATATGACAGTGTGTTAATCACTTAAGTCTAGTATAAAAAAATTAAGGGACAAATTCTGGCCAAGATGGAGGCATAGATAGATACGTTTTGCTTCCTTGTACAACCAAAACAAGGACAACAATCAATTTAAAAACAAAAAACAACCAGAACTGTCAGAAAATTGAACTGCATGGAAATCCAACAACCAAGGAGTTAAAGAAGAAACATTCATCCACACAAGCAGGAGGGTGAAGACAGGCAGCCAAGGAAAAGAGGATGACTGGCAAGGGTGTGGCTGGCAGACTGGGCAGGCGAGGTGGCAGCTGGTGGACTGGGGGGTCCCACATTTGCATGCAGATAAACTGGGAGGAAAAACTGGGGGAAGAGAAAGACTGCACAACCCAGGGCTCCAGTGCAGGAAATTAAAGCCTCAAAACCTCTGGCTATAAGAACTTGTGGGTGTTGCAATGGTGGGAGAAACTCCCAGTCTCACGGGAGAGTCCATTGGAGGGACCCTGGGATCCTGGAACATACACAAACCCACCTACCCCAGAATGAGCACCAGAAGGGCCCAATTCACTTGTGGGTAGTGGGGGAAATGACTGAAAGTGGGGCAATAGCCAAGCAAGAGGCATTGTTCCCTCTCTGATACCTCTCCCACATACAGTGCCACATGCAGCGAAGTGAGTTGCTCCCCACTGGTGAACACCTAAGGCTCCACCCCTTACAACATAACAGGTGCGCCAAGAGAAAGAAATATGGCCCAAATTAAAGAACACATCAAAACTCCAGAAAAAGAACTTTGCAATGAGGAGATAGCCAACCTATCAGATGCTCAAAGTTCAAAACACTGGTAATCAGGATGCTCACAGAAATGATTAAGTACAGATGCAAAATACAGGAAGAAGTGAAGGCTCTGCAAAATGAAATAAAGAAAAATATATAGGGAACTAACAGTGATGGGAAGGAAAGTGGGACTCAAATCAATGGTGTGGACCAGAAGGAAGAAATAAACATTCAACCAGAACAGAATGAAGAAACAAGAATTCAGAAAAAATGAGGAGAGGCTTAGGAACCTCCGGGACAACTTTAAACATTCCAACATCTGAATCATAGGGGTGCCAGAGGGAGAAGAGGAAGAGCAAGAAATTGAAAACTTATTTGAAAAAATAATGTAAGAGAATTTCCCCAATCTGGCAAAGGAAATAGACAGGCAAGTCCAGGAAGCTCAGAGAATCCCAAAGAAATTGGACCTAAGGAGAAACACACCAAGACACATCATAATTAAATGACCCAAGATTAAAGATAAGGAGAGAATCTTAAAAGTAGCAAGAGAAAAGGAGGCAGTTACATACAAAGGAATTCCCATAAGACTGTCAGCTGATTTCTCAAAAGAAACCTTGTAGGTAAGAAGGTGCTGGAGAGAAGTATTTAAAGTCATGAAAGGCAAGGACCTACATCCAAGATTACTCTATCCAGCAAAGCTATCATTTAGAATGGAAGGGCAGATAAAGTGCTTCCAAGTTAAGGTAAAGTTAAAGGAGTTCATCATCACCAAGCCCTTATTATATGAAATGTTAAAGGGACTTATCTAAGAAGAAGATCAAAACTGTGAACAGTAAAATGACAACAGACTCACAACTATCAACAACTGAACCTAAAAACACAAAAATAAAAACAAACTAAGCAAACAAGTAAAACAGGAATAGAGTCATAGAAATGGAGATCAAGTGGAGGGTTATCAATGGGGAGGGAAGAGAGGGGGAATGGGGGAAAAGATACAGGGAATAAGAAGCATAATTTGTAGGTACAAATTAGACAGGGGGAGGTTGATAGTGTAGGAAATGGAGAAGCCAAAGAACTTATGTGTACAATCATGGACATAAACTAAGGGGAGGAATGCCGGAGTGAGGGCGGTTGGTGCAGGGCAGAGGAGGATAAATGGGAGGGAAAAAATGGGACAACTGTAATAGCATAATCAATAAAATATACTAAAAAAAATTAAAGGACAAAAGTATTAAAAATAACCAGTTACAATAATTTGTTGATGGACACATGACATAAAATGATGTAAACTGTGACATCAGAAACATAAAACTGGGGGCAGGGGGAGTAAAAGTATGGGGGGTTTTGCATGAGATCAAAGTTGTTATAGCTTTACAAAGCCCATTATATTTATGTTTTATGTAAGCCTCATGGTAACCACAAAGCAAAATCCTAAAGAAGACATACAAAAGATAAAGTTAGGGAAACCAAAACTCACCACTACAGAAAGTCATCAATTCACCAAGGAAGACAGCAAGAGGAAGGAAAAAGAAACAGTAAAGTAGCAAAAAACAATTAATAATATGGCACTGTCATTACCTATAAAAAACTACTTTATGTGTGAATAGATTAAAATCTCCAATCAAAAAAAGCATCAAGTGGCTGAATGGATTTTAAAAAAAGACTGAAGTGTATGCTGTCCACAAAGAGACTTAGTTCAGTTTTAAGGACACACATAAGCTCAAAGGGAAGAGATGGAAGATATTCAATGAAAGTGGAAAATAAAAGCAGGGGTAACTGTGCTTGTGTAAAAAATAAACTTTAAGTCAACAACTGTAACAAGAGACAAAGGTCATTATATAATGATAAAGGGGTCAGTTCAGCAAGAGGATACAACAATTGTAAATGTATATATACCTCACAGTGCTGGTTTCTGAAAAGATAAACACAACTGACACACCTGTAGCTAGATTAGGAAAAAAAGAGAGAAGACTCAATAAATATAATCAGAAATGAGAGAAGACATCACAACTGATTCCACAGAAATACTAGATCTTAAGAGAAGACTGTGAATAATCATACATCAATAAACTGGATAACCTAGAAGAAATGGATGGAAAATTCCTAGAAACAAGACTGAATCAAGACTGAATCAAGAAGAAATAGAAAACCTGAAGAGACCATTAATGAGTAAGGAGATTATACAGTAATCAGAAACCTCCCAACACAGAGAAGCCCAAGACCAGATGGCTTCACTGGTGAAGTCTACCAGACATTTAAAGGAGAATTGAGGCCAGTCCTTCTCAAACTCTTCCAGCAAATTAAAGAGGAGGGAACACTCCCAAACTCATTTTACAAGGTTAGCATTGCTCTGATACCAAAGACAGATGAGGACACTACAAGTCGCTATTCCTGATGAACATAGATGCAAAAATTCTCAATACAACACTCGCAAACCGAATTCAACAGCACATTGAATGTACAATACACCATGATCAAGTGGGATTTTTCCCTAGGATGCAAATATGATTTGACATATGCAAATCAATAAATGTGAAACATCACATTAATAAAATGAAAAATATATATCATATGATCATCTCAATAGATGCAGAAGAAGCATTTGACAAAATATAACATCTTTCATGATAAAAACTCAACGAATACGGTACAGAAGGAACATACTTCAACATAATAAGGGCCATATATGACAAGCTGAAAGCTAAGATCATATTCAATAGTGTATGAAAAGAAGCTTTTCCTCTAAGATCAGGAACAAGACAAGGGTGCCCACTCTTGCCACTTCTGTTCGACATAATACTGGAAATCCACGCCAGAGCAATTGGGAAAGGAAAGGAAAAAGAATTCAAGTCAGAAAGAAAGACAATAAACTGTCTGTTTGTAGATGCTATGATCTGATATAGAGAAAATCCTAAATTTCCCCCCCCAATGGTAATATTAATGAACAAATTTAGTACGGTTGTAGGATACAAAACCAATATATAAAAATCAGTTGCATTTCTATACACTAAAAACAAACTATCTGAAAAGAAATAAATAAAACAATTCCATGTACAATAGCATAAAACACAATGAAATAATTAGGAATAAATTTAACCAAGGAGGTGAAAGTTGAACACTGAATTTATAAGGCATTGATGAATGAAATTAAAGAGAAATAAATGGAAAGATATCCCATGTTCATGGAAAAAATGTTAAAATGTTCTTACTACCCAAAGCCATCTACAGATTCAATGCAGTCTATCAAACTTCTAATGGCATTTTTCATAGAAATAGAAAAAAAACAATCCTAAAATTCTCAATGGAACCAAAAAAGACCCCAAGTAGCCAAAGAAATCTTGAGAAAGAAGCACGAAGCTGGAGGCATCACAATTCCTGGTTTAGAACTATATTACAAAGCTATAGTAATCAAAACAGTATGGTACTGGCATAAAAACAGACACATGGAACAATGAAAAAAACCAAGAGCCCAGAAATAAACCCACACATATACAAACTAATATTTGACAAGGGAATAAAAAATATTCAATGAGGAAAGTACAGTCTCTTCAACTTGCAGTGTTGGAAAAACTGGATATTCATGTGCAAAAGAATGAAATTGGACCCTCTATCTTAAAAACATTCACAAAAAATTAACCTAAAATGGATTAAAGACGGAAATATGAGACCTGAAAAATGAAAATCCTAGAGGAAAACAAAGAGAAAAAGATCTTTGACACTGGGTTAGGCAACAGTTTTCTTTTGGATATCACACCTAATGCACAAACCACGAAAGTAAAAATATTCAAGTGAGATTACGCCAAAATAAAAAGGTTGTGCAAAGCAAAAGAAATAATCAGCGAAGTGAAAATGCAACCTACAGAATGGGAGAAAATATTTACAAAGCTATCCATCTGATGACAGGTTATATCCAAATAAATAAGGAGCTCATACAGCTCTATAGCAAAGCAAAATGAACAAAAAACATCCAAAATATCCAATTAAAAAGTGAAAAGAAATGAATAAACATTTTTCCAAACAAGACAAACATGGCCAACAGGTACAAGAAAAGATGCTCAACATCACTATTCATCAGAGATAGAAATCAAAAGAACGAGATATCACCTTACACCGCTAGAGTGGCTATTATCAAAAAGGCAAGAGATACTAAGTGCTGGCAGGGATGTGGAGTTAAGGAAACCCTCGTGCACTGTTGGTGAGACTGTAAATTGGCCCCGCCACAATGGAAAAGTCCGGGTATTCAAAACAGAACTACCATATGATCTGGTAGTCCCAATCTGGGAATATAACTGAAGGATCTCACAAGTTTTGTTAAGTCCCTTTGTCATACTTAACTGTCAATTAAAAACACTTCCCATTTCCTTATTTGACCTTCTTTACGGCCGGGCCCGTGGCCAACTTTGGCAAGGCTCCAAAGAGCAGGTGTGCCCCACTGACTGCTGGGTGCAGTGTTCTACATGCCGATTAGGTCAAGCTGCTTAAGCACAGAGTTGAAATATCCCACTCCTTACTGACTTTTTATATACTGCTTCTTAAATGTCTGTCAAAGATACTGAATTTCATGTCTTCAAATTGTACAGTATCTTGATACTTTTTTTCCAGGGCAATAAAAGAGCTTTAAAACAATTTAACTTCTTTCCAGGCCATCCCAACTTAGAGAGTAATGTTTTCCAATGTTTTGTTTTTGACAACTCCAGTGAGACAGTTTTATGCTGAGCACAGAGACATATCCGTGTCTTCACTGTCCTGTTTGTTCGTTCTCCTGCTTGCTCAGAGCCTCCTCCCGGAATCCACACTGCTCTTGAAGAAGACTCCTTCTACCTTCTTTTTGAGAAATCATCTGCAGGTATCCATTTTTTGCTTACTCATTTTTTTAAAATGTCGCTCAATTTTTAATAACTTTGAGATATAATTTACATACCAAAAAATTCACCCTCTTAAGTGCAATTCAGTGACTTTCAGTTAGTCTACAGAGTTGTGCTGACATTACCAAAACATCATCACCTGAAAAGGAAATCCCGTATCCCCAGTTCTCCCTCCCCTCAGCCCAGGGCAACCACTAATCTGCTTTCTGTCTCCATAGATTTGTCTATTGTGAACATTTCATATAAATAGGATCATATAATATGCAGCCTATTATATGTGGCTCCTTTCACTCAGAATGATGTTTTCAAGGTTCATTCATGTTATGTGTCAGTGCTTCATTTCTTTTTATGGCTGAGTAATATTCCATTGTATGAATGGACCACATTTTGTTCATCCGTTCATCCTTCGATGGACTCCTGGTTCTTTCCATTTTCTGGCCACTGTGAACAGTGCTGCTATGCTATGAATATTTATGTACAAGTTCACACATGGACATATGGTTTAAATTCTCTTAAGCATATACTCAGGAGTGGAACTGCTGGGTCAAGTGATGTTTGTCACCAGCATTCTTGAACCACAAACCCAGTTCTGTGTAGAGAATTTTTTCCCCTCAATGCCTCATTGGTACCACCTTCTGCTTCTGACATCCAGTGGTCACTGAAAAGTCTGCTGTGATTCTTTCATTCCATTGTCAGTGGTCTGGCCTTTCTCTCTGTCTGCTTTCAGAATTATTTTGATCTTTAACGTCCAGGCGTGTGTGTCCAGGCATGGACTTATTTTTATTTCTATGTGGGATCTGTTCTTCTTCCTGAATCCTTTAAATGTCATCTTTTTTCTGTCGTCTCTACTTCCTCCACCTGGGATTCCAGACACATGTTAGTTAGACCTTCTTTCCAGCAGTGTGACTGGTCTTTTCTTCCCAGTTCCATCTCCTCGAGAACAACCTCTCTCAGGTGACTGGGGAGGTCCTGAGTCCTCATGTCCCGACGCCGGTCGTTGGAGGGTGAATGGAGGCTGGAATGTAGATGTGCTATCCCACCGTGGGGAGCCCACCCCACCCCTCAGCACGCCCTGGTATAAGCCACCGAGCCCAGGAACCCTCATGGAACGGAACGGGAGGAGGCATGACTGTTTGGAATGGCAATTTTGAGTGCTTCCCAGAAAAAGCATCAAGCAATCACATTCTAAGTCAGTAAATGCAGTTTTGTTGTGGGAATCTCCCACAGCCCACGGATGTGGCTGCCCAAACGCTGTGACAACAGCCGGCCCCGCACGCTGGTCACGTGTAACACAGAGTCCCTCTGCGTTTGTGTTTGCAACTGTTTTCCCTGCCTTTGTTCTTTCACCTTAGACAACGAGGCAGGCTCCTCCGGGCAAGACATTCTCTAAGAAGCCCTGGAGCTGCAACTTTCTGGAGCTGAAGAAGGTTGTTATCATTCGATAGCACCTGCAATGCCTAAGCAGGCCCCCCCTCCTGCACCCGAGGGGACATTCCAGCAGGCAGTGTGCTGCGTTCAGGGGAGCTGATGCTCCAGCCCGTTACATGGGCCAACAGAAACACCGGCAACCCTTCCTTTGCAAGAACCCGCAAGCACTGTCAGCACAACTGAAAGGGCTTACTGCGTGACCCCTGAGTACCCACTGGGAGGGAGGCTGACCTTGGTAAACCGTCTCTTAAAAGGAAATGACATTAAAGCTGCTGTGGTCATAAATACATTTTATTTCATTAGAAATGCTTAATTACAGTGTTGAGAGCATTTCCCCTAGAAAAGTAGGTAAGCAATATTTCCATCAAAATTGTTAGTTGTCTTTGCAAATACCTATTTTCATTACACTGAACAGAGCACACAGCAAAAGGCTTCTGCTACTCCATTTTTTTTCAATTTTCTTTTTTGTTATAAACACCATAGCAAATTAAAAAAAGCTGTTTAAACAGAGAAAAATATTGTGGTTCTTGATTTTCTGCATGTACTTAACGCAATCCACACTGTGCTTCCCCACTCTTTCTCCACATGCCAACAGTGTGACTCAAACGAAAGGGGTCTTCTGCCAGGGGCGGCGGTTGTTGCTATCATCTGTTTATTTATCGGGACACTATCCCCTGTGGATGAGGCTCAGGATGCACTTTAACAGAATGCGTGCAGTCACCTCCGTGCGACGCCGTGGGGTCAGGGCCCCTGCCAACTGAGAGCCTGGCTGGAGCCGGCACTGAGAGCGGCGACAGCGCCATCTCGGGTCCTGCTGTGGTCGGCGGCCTGTCCTGCATCACTGGATCTGGATGGCTCCGTGCTCAAGCTGCATTTCGGGCTGCAGGGTGGGCTGCAGCGTCTCGGCCGTCTACAAGAGGGGAGAGAGGAGGGCTTTTCTATAAAAGTACCCACCAACTCAAGTCCAGGACACTCACTGATCCCAAACACCAGTGGTTTCCACGCATACAGCAAACATGCAGCAGAGCTGGGAGGTCCTCAGTTCACCCCTGCCTTGAGCGATGACTCTCCCAGAACCTGAGCCGCTCTGCAGCAGCTCTGACGAACCCAGACTGTGGTCCCTCCTTGTGGGGCCTTCTGCTTGCCCAGGTCCCGACTGACCTCCCACACAAGCTTCCCAAAAGCCTGCGGCGCCGATTTCCTATTTCCACCTGCTGCTGTCACTGGAGAATACTCTTGAAGTGGTTAACACATCCTTAACCTAACCTATTTGCCTAGAATTTCAGTTACCATTGTGCCTTTTCTTATAAAAACTGTCCCATAAAAACATTTTAGGGACAGCTACCTTTCTCCCTTTAAAGACATAAGTTCTGGCCATGGCTGGTGTGGCTCAGTGGGTTGAGTGCCGGCCTGTGAACCAAGGGGTCGCTGGTTCAATTCCCAGTCAGGGCACATGCCTAGGCTGTGGGCCAGGTCCCCAGTAGGGGGCACGCAAGAGGCAACTACACAATAATGTTTCTTTCCCTCTCTTTCTCCCTCCCTTCCTGTCTGTCTAAAAATAAATAAATAAAATATATTTTTTAAAAAGACATAAGATCTAAACAATGAGTTATGGGTATTAAGAGGATTTTAAATGTATATTCACAATTTTAAGGTATGTTAAAGGGAAAAATACAATCTTGAAATAAGGCACCAATCATACATCTTGTCCATGAAGAACTGGGCCTCAAATGGAGATTTGGGGACTTTCAGGATCCCTTAAGCCATCTGTCAAAGGCGATGTCAAAGACTAGACCCTCAGAGGTGGGCTTCCTGGCTTCCCTGGCCAGAAATTTAGCTGGAGGCAACCAAAAAGAAAGAGACAAAGAAAGCCACAAAGACTGGAAGGCAGAAGTTCCTGGATATGGGGGCTGGAGCTACAACTCCTGCTGCAGTTTAAGGCTGCACTTGTGAAATGCTATACACACAATCAGCACAGCATCTCCCTGAAGCAGAGGCTTCCCGGTTTCAGAAGAAGGACTCAGCACAGGCGTCATTGGCACTGTGCATGGAGCCCACAGAGCGGCCGGGCGAGAGCACCGAGAAATGGATGCCCTGCGACAGAGGGCAGGCATCCCACAAGCTTCCGGACAAGGGAGACTGGATGAGACAGTGCTGGTGGCTGCGGTCAGACGGAGGGGGAGGGAGGCTCCAGGCCGGCAGTAAGTGTGCATCTCATTCTCTGCTCTGTTGCTATTTGTCCTAATTAAATGGGTCTTGAGACCTGCCAGGTGTGAATCGAGACAAAGAACACTGATAGGAAGCCACGGTGGCAGGAGACTAAGATGAACATAGCTTTCCTCAGTTCTGGAATCTGCACAATGACCACAGGTCTACCATCCAGTAAGACAACCCAGCACACAGCCCCGGACCTGGAGCACACACACCGCGCAACCTTCTGTGCCTGCCCAGCGGCAGTGAGCGAACTGCCTTTACACACAGCCCTTTCACAACAACGTGGAGGTCAGGCAAAAAGCTGGTTGGGGAGAATTCATCTTCCCACACGCACACACCCGTCCCTGGCTCCAGGCCACATCTCATCCTTTTCAGTCAGTGTCCAGAGCAGAAGGAACCTCCACAATCCCTGCTGTGTGAAAGCCCAACTCCCAGAGTGGGACTGGCCCGGGCTGTGGGAGTGGCTGGAGGGGTCGGAAGCATGGCTTCTTCAGGGCACATCTTCCCAAACTCCGGGCCAACTGGGGCCTCAATGTGAATCAGAAGACTAAGCTTTTAAGCCCTCACAGGACTGCTGAGTTCACCCAGCTGGCCACCAGGGTCGCCTTGGGCAACCTACTTGGCTCCATGGAGCCCCGTTCCTCGGCAACCACCTCACGAGTCTGCAAGCAAACCAAATGAGAATTTCCTTTCCTCCAAGGGCTATGGAGAGAGCACAGTGCAGAGCAGAGTGTAAGAGGGAAGGGGGACCACCTGGAAATTTGGGGCTCTAAATCTAAATGTCAAAGGCTGATGGCATCGAGACACACGAGGCTCATCAGTGCTGGACCGCAGAAAGGAAAGGAGCAGACCCAGAGGGGAATGTGGAATGAGCCAGAGCGCGGGACAGGGGCCAACCCCCAGTGGCTAGAACGGAACACCGACAGGGTGCTGGGGGCAGGGCGCTCTGAGGTCGCCCCAGACACAGGGCCTTCCCCAGGCTTCCCGCGGACACGAAAAAGCCCCTGCATCGCAATGGCACTCATCTTGATCTCAGTAGTCAGGTTAGCGATTTAAACCCCCAGCCTATGAGGTTTGAGAATTCAGGCAACCAACACATCTTTGTCACCCACAGCACCACAGCCTTTCGCTCTGTTCCAACAGACCAGCTGCCCTCTCAGGGCCAAGCCTGTGCTTGCTCTCGTGAAACAGAATATGCACTACCTTTAGGATGGGTTGTTCTAAACACAACCAGCCAACCAGACAGAACCCACTCTCACTGTCCCCTAAAGAGGCTCGGGCTTCTGCCAGCTCTCCCTGCTGGTATGAGTGGGTGAGAGGGCAGGCCTGGGTCCCCCACACCCAGGGGACTCTGAAGGAGAGGCCGTGATGCTCACTCCATGAAGCAGCCTTACCGTGGGGCAGCTCCATGGACACGTCAAACATCTGAAGAAGCAGCCCTCTCCTCCAACGCTTTAGAAAGCGCCCAGATGGCGTGTGGATGCTGGGTTTCCCAGCGCTCCCGGGAAAGCACAGATAAGGGACAGCTCAGGGGGAATCCAGCAAAACCAAACAATGAGAGGCTTCCGTGGGAAGCCCATCAGTGCTCACAGGCAGTCAGACGTGCTGACCGAGCACGTAGCAAACACAGGCAAGCCTTACGAACGCGGAGTTCCCGACGAGGCCGTCAGGCTGCCACATTAGAATACGGTGTGGGAAGCTAGAAACCTGGCCACCCGGTGCCCCCAGGACCAAATGCAAGTGCCATGGTGAGCCACGCTGTCCTGCACTTTTACCCCACGCAGAGGGCTGCTCAGGGACAAGTGCCCCCCAGACCTGCCCCTGGGAAAAGGGTGGAGACTGAGGACTGCCCCACATAGAGGAGCAGTGAGGTCTCAGGTCAACAGGGTCACCTCACTTGCGAAGGAGAATTGAGCAGAACTAAATTTTTGCCTCTGAATGTATAGACAAATATCTGCATAAGGCAGAACAGCTCAACAATCAGTTTAAGTCTGGCATCTAGTCCAGGATCTAGCTTCTCACCAACACGTTTTTAGGCACTTAAAAAAATATAATTCCAAGTGAGTGTGTATATCCAAGTTATTCATCTTTCAATGGTAACTACCTTCCTCCCAGAAGAACATCAGAACTAGAAATACCCAAGCTGTGCTCATGCCTGCAGACGACCCAGGACCTGTCCACAGACAGAGGCAGGACCCACCTGAGCTGCCGTAGTGTGGTCAGCCACTGGTGCCAGCTGGACGTACTGGACCTGGATATCGCTTCCCTGAAGAGGCGATCCATCCACCCCTGCAGCAGTAGGGTCTGAAGAGGCCACAGCTATCAGCTGGGCCCCCTGCAGCACCTGGAGAGAGAAAGCAGACACCATCAGCACCATCACCAGCACGAGAGAAAAAGTGAGAGCCATGCATGCAGACTCCACCATGACCATGTGAACCAAGGACAACCCGGGACTGCACTCCATGCTGTGGGTCCATCTGTCTCGTGCATCATTCTGGAGTAACATCTGGTTGGCAACTGTATGTGTGTGGTGTGAGCAGGTGTGAACGTCTACGTGCGCAATCAGGTTGTTCCACTATACCTGCAAGGCACTTCCCTCAAACATCCGTATCTTGGGCATGAAGATGGCTTTTTTAAGCCTCAGAGGGAAAAATGAACCAGCTCAAGTTTCTGCAGAGTGAACGTGGGGACCTGGCCGAGGCACACCTGGGAACACTGGGTGGAGAGACAGTGGGACGAGCAGCAGGAGCTAAAGCACTTGAAGACCTCCCAGCAATCACTGCTGCTCCAGGTTCATGGGCAGGGGAGACATGGAGAGCGGCCAGGAGGGACAGTGATGGCAGCATGTCCTCAACCTGCAGGTAAGATATGTTCATCGGCTCTTCCAGGAGCCCCTGGAGCAATTTCAGGCCAGAGGAGATGAAGAAGTTGCCAAGAGCTGACCACTGAACTTAAGAAACAGTAGAAACGTGTGTGAGTTCCAAAGCCCAGTATCCCACAGAGAGTCGAGCAGACCTCTGGGTGAAGAGTGGCGGTCAGGAGAGAAGACTGCTGAAGGGCAGCGAAAGAACTCCCAAGGGATGGCACCAAGTTTCAGACAAATCACCCATGACAACCAGGGACAGAGCCCTGGACTGTGGCCTGGAGGTGGGAGCCAGGCAAGGCCCGCGGGGACAGGCAAGGCCCATGGGGACAAGACCCCACCACTCCTGAGCACCCCCACATCCAGGCCCACTTCCCACCCAGCCCACGTGGTGCTGCTCCAGCAGCCGGAAGGCAGGCGGATGCCTTGCTATCCCGAAGGTTAAGATGGGGAGCTGGGGGTGGGGATTTCTGAGGCTTTGTATTCATGACAGTGAGTTGCCATGAGTTGTGAGAATTTTTACGTGGGGGTTGTGCCCCACCCCTCCTTAAATTATATGCCCACAGCATCACCTCCCAGGGTCACCTGCAGGCCATGCACAATGGGGCAATGATGACCACAGTTCGCAGCCCGCCCACTGCCTCCTCCAACAGCGTCAGAGCCGAAAAAGAAGGTGCGGGTCCACAGAAAGGGGAGGGACTGCCCACCCTGGGAAAGGAAGGCTTGGAGTCCTTATGAAAATACAATCTGTGGTTTTAAAATAGCATTCAAGGTTTTGATAAGCAAGAGTCCTATTTATTTAACAAAGAACTCATCAGTAGAAAAAAGGTAAGTACAATTTTTACAGTAAAAGATGGCAGAAAGTTCTCAGAAACCTCAGTTGCACATTCCAATGGCAGCCAGCTATGCTGGGAGGAACACTGCCCCCAAGATGTGCCCGTCAGCAGGCCTGTGGGTGTGTACCCTGCCACGGGAGAGCGGCGCTTTGTAGATGGGGTTAAGTTGGTCGCCTCAAGTTGGGGAGAGGTCCAGGAGTATCAGATGGGCCCAATGTCACCAGGGTGTCTTGAAAACAGAAAATCTTTCTCAGCTGCAGAGAGGCAGAGGGATGCAACATGAGAAAGAGGTCATAGCTGGCTTGGAAGCAGAGGAAGGGGCCATGAGCCAAGGAATGCAGCGCCTCTAGAAGCTGGAAAAGGCAAGGAAATAGATTCTCCCCTGGGACCTCTAGGGGGAACCTTGGAGCACCTTGACTTTGGCTCAGGGAGACTACTCCACAAACACCCAGCACAGAGAGGTGGTCAAAGGACTCTATGCAGAAAAACCAGCTGAGATCTGTAGAAAGGTAGACACGAAGCTGTCTTTAGTCATGGATGTACTTTAGGAGTCTCTGTCCATCAGAGGGGAGGGGAGGTGGTTTTACTTTTTTTGGTACAAAGGGCAAAACCATCAAAGCCTACTCAAAAATCACAGGTAAGATGTCATGTAACCTTGACCAAGCAAACTGAACTGATGGGACTGCTCCAATTGTCACCATCCATACAACACCTCAAGGCTCTGCCACATATGAGGAAGAGGACACCCCAGGATCAGTTGTGTAGGTGACTGCAGGTAGGGTTCAGTTCCAGGTCACGGTCAGGCTGTGAGACTCACAGGGCAGGTGGGAGCGGGTAACAGGCCGTGTTGGCAGGCCCCAGTGCAGACTCTCCCATGCTCCACTGCCCTGTGTCTGGTGGCCTGCCCTTGTGTCCAGGCTTGTTGACCCTGTCTCCTTCTCCACTGCTGACCTTCTTCCCATCCTCCAAGAGAGGCCAGCCAAGGGGACCCTGGGATTCCCATTGGCCCGCAGTGACCCTCTAGAGCCCTGGCCACCTCCAGGCACATACTGCATCTTGCTCCGATATTTGCTCACACTTGCCACTCCCCGCCCCCCCGACCCCCAAATACACATATACACACACTCTGGAATAGGAGCTCCAGGATGGCACAGTGTGGTGGTGGGGAAGGGTATCTGTTTGAGTCTGTTTTGTTCACTGCCAAATCCCCAGCGCCTAAGACCATACCTGACAGTCAATAAATATCTGTTAAATAAATGAAAAGGAAGATGATGTGGATGAAAAGGATTAATAATGAGAAATGAGAACAGGTGGGAAAATAGGCTGGCGCCACAACAGGTCCATCAGACAGGAATTGGTTGTGAGGGACAAAGGAACATGGAATCGTGTCTGTGTGCATTTTCACACAGGTTCTCATGTCTACCTAAGAGGTTGATTCCTGAGCCAGGCAGTTCCAGGGCAAAGCTTAGGAGACTCAAATGGTAAGTTTCAGAAGAAAAGGTTAAGTGGGTAAGAGCAGCAAAGAGTTAGAAACCCTTGGGTAAACTAGAAGGGCATGTGAGGAAGGACTTCCTCACAAACACAACATCCCCTGAGGTGTGAGTGTAGAAGAGCGCAGAGGACATAGGCCAGGTGGGCAGGAGGGGAGGCCACACGAGCCAGGCCTGCGCCAATGGCCCGCTCCACCCCATGGCCAGGCCTCTAGACCAGACGCAGCTCACTGCACCTCACTCCTGCCCCAGGCTGTGGGCCTCTCCGTGACCCAGGATCATACGCTCCTTCCTTGGCCCTCTTCACAAGACCGAGCCAGCTGTAAAAGAACCTTTGTACTCTCAGATCTTGGGACAAGACAAACCCAGATTCCCACGAGGGGCCAGGGAACAGCTAGACCAGTTGCGGGGTCTCTGAGCCCAACCACCACTCTCACACCAGGGCCAGCCACCAGTGAGCAGACAAGAACATCTGCCGTGTGCTCTGTAAAGCAGCCCGAAAGGTCACACACAAATACGTTACAAGAACTGTTAGGAGTACAGTGACTTGGTCACGATGTGCCAACTGCAGACACATTCAACTACAAGATTACAGTGAGCGTCTAATGGAAGCAAATGGCACTTCCTATTCTGTCTGAACTAATGGAACAGACATTTGCTTTTCTTTAAATTTTAATTTAGTATCTAAATCATCTTAAATTAGCTTGACTCTCTCTTAAGAACAAAAGCCAGCAAGCAACCACCCTACACTGCATGTTCTCCAGTATCTACTGACCCGCACAGCCTGGAGCTGCTCAGCAGCCCTGACTAGGTTAGACCTCAGGCCCCGGCTGGTCCTGCCCCACCCAGGGCCTGCTGCTCCCTGTACTGCCCTCCCAAACTCCCTCCTGGGTGGCAGCCCTCCACAAACTCCTTCTCTCCAGAAAATCAAACTCAGAGATGTAAGGACCTACTATGTACAGGAGTAGAAATAGGTACCCAAGAGCCTACATTCTAGAACAAAGGCCGACTGTGAAGCAAAGTGAACTACATTCTCGGAATAAGGAAATGTCCAGGTCTGTCACTGCGAAGACTCAGGCAAGTTCTGAGGAGAGGTGGGGTTGGCCTGCATCTGAAGGAGAGGGACAGGAGGGAAGGGTGTCTTAGGCAGAGAGAATGAGAAAGCCCAGAGATGGCAAAGGAGGAGACCGATGGAGGGCGGGGATGTTACAGAGAGGAAAGAGGGGCTCAGCGCCAAGCAGAGCATCTAAGGCTCTGTGAGAATAACAAGAGGGCTGAAGGCTTGAGTTAATTCTGCCTGGCATTCCATGACCAGGACATTCAACTGGTTAGAAAGAACGCAGTTCTTCCAGATTGGCCAGGAGACCTGGAGAGGCTGGGGCAGGGCAGAAGAGACCCTGGCCTTTTGTAGGCCCATCGAGAGACCCCACTGTTGTTTGGCAGTGGCCAGCTTGTCTTCTGTCCCTTTGCTCCTTCTTTCTGGAGTGACTGTAAGCATGGCCCCCAACCCAACAAATAAAATCCAATGTGTGACCACACTTTGCCAGTCCAGGAATGGACACAGGCTTCCACTGTTCTTGTCAGTGCTCAGCGCTGCGTGAAAACATGGCACTGTGACCTGGCAGGGTCTCTGCAGGACCATGCAACATGTTCAGGACCCAGGAGGGGCCGCCAGTTCCTTATCTTCTCTCCCCAGTTTGCTTTACCCTGGTCTTTAAGTCTGAAGTTAATGACTGAACTGCAATGGTTCAAGGATTCTATACTGTTTGCCCTCATCCCCCATCTTCAAAATACTTCTGCAAATTGTCAATTCTTTGTGCTGCTGAATGTACAGCTATGTTCTTGGGATTCTGGAGATTCAAAATCTCTAGCACAGCATAGGAGCCACTGAAGAAACACTGACCTGACAA
The DNA here is from genome assembly GCA_004026765.1 of Micronycteris hirsuta. Lineage (NCBI taxonomy): Eukaryota > Metazoa > Chordata > Mammalia > Chiroptera > Phyllostomidae > Micronycteris > Micronycteris hirsuta. The sequence continues at coordinate 25,663 of PVJI01006398.1, forward strand.
TGTGTCATTAGCTGGCCCTTTGTCCCACAAGACCCTATTTCAAGTCTAAGACTGAGACCAGTACAGCTGCGAGTAGGTGACAAGCTGATTTAGAGCCTGGCATAGTGCTCACTGCATCTGCACCTGCATCTCTTAGTTAGCAGACTTATTCCTGACTTACGTGCATCTGTGAACTTCTTGTGAACTAGTCCCATGTAGGAACATCCATGTAACGTTCTTGTTGCCAGCTCCCACTTTTCCCAAGTGGGTAACCTCATGTCTGGCTGGCTCGCGTCAAATGTGCTTTATTCCCAGTGGCCACCCCGAGGAAAAAGTAACGTGGGCCACAAAGGCCCACTCAGTGGAGGTCTGTGGTTCAGGCCGCGGTTGTGCTGGGCGACAACGCTGCCCTACAACAACCAGGAAAAATCAAAACGAGGAGAAGACGAAAGGTAACAGACGTGGTAGGAAGCTCTCAAAACCACACAGCCATCTGTCCTTCTGGTGGGCGAACACGGGGAGGGGCACAGGCTGCAACGGGCTGTGGCTGCCCTAACTCAGCGCTGGTCTGCCAGACCCTGGACTGAACTTAAAATCTAGGCAGAGTTTTCAAATACTAAGCTCAAATGTTAGGTATTTTAATGCAGTCACAGTTTTGTAATGATGCCTATTTTAAAAGATCACTTAATAAGTGAATTTAAGGTCAAATCATGCAACCATTTTTTAAGGAAACTTATAAAATCATGGAACTTATTTCCAAGAAGGTTCTGCCTGCACTCTGGTTTTGGCAGTGAGCCACCCTACCCCCTACAAACCGAAGGCATTTTATGGCGTCCTAAGAGAGAGTTTCTCCCTGTCAGCACCGCCAGTAAAGTGACTTTTCACATGATCTACACAGCTGATTAAATATTAAGAATTATAATGTCAGAAACCTCAGAACCTAAATGTGCAGCATTTTAATAGCAAAGGTAGGCACATTACCAGCCTGGCTGGTAAATGAAAATAAAAACAGGAAAAAGTTCTCCACTGGGAATTCATTCAAAAAGCTATGCCTTTAAAATATTTCACATTGCTTTGGTTTTGCTAAGTGATTCAGAAAGGGGTTAAACATTTAACATGCACACCACTGGAGAAAATGACCTTCCGGCCACTTAGTTATCATTTTTCTCCTTCCTCCTACTCCAGACCCTGCAGAACAAACCTGCCGGGGGGACCTCCCCCAGAATGAGTCCTCAGCAGGAGCCCTGTGCTGCCCCAGCTCCAACGCCTTGACTCTGAGCACTGGGAGAGAGGATGGGCACCTGACACCTAAGCCTGCCTCCTCTTCATCCGACCAGGGAGGGCCCCATCTCCTGCCGGACAAAGCTCGCCTAGGTGACTTCCCACTCATTTCTCAAATATGAGCTTTCAGCTACTTCTTCATTCTTCCTGCTCACTTTCTGTTTGGTACTGCTTCCAAACAGGCTCTGGAATGTAGTAAGATCTAACTGGAATGCAGTGAGCTCCCAGGCCAGTAGCCAGCGGCAGCACCTCTGGGCTGCCAGCCACAGTGAGCCTGCGGCTGCACTTACAATGGGGCTCCCCGAAGGGCAGCACATCGCCATAAGGCACTCAGGGATGGGGTGCAGGCGCCAGCTAGTTTCCCAACTTCATTTAGAAGGTTCCCCTGTACATTTCTGAAGTACAGCCAATTATTTTCAGACAAAAGAAAAATGACCTAGGACACAAATATAAAGCAGCCTACTAAGGGGATCCTGGATCTAAACACAGTTTGTTGGAGCACACACATCTGGTTTTCCTCTCTATATTACCAATTCTGAAACTGCTTAATACCCAACTGAGATAATGCAAAACTAGTGCAAAACCTAAAATAAATGCAAGAAACTCAAGGACTTTTCTGTAATATTTTAATATAAAATTCCAAATCCAGCCAAGAATCCACATAGATACAAAAAAAAGGAAAAAAAAAAAAGCCCAAATACCCCAGAATAAACCAACAAAAACCCCTCAGTGCACTTACAAGATCTGCTTTTAACAGTTTAATTGAGTGTGTAGTCAGGAACAAGACCACTAACCCTGAGGCCTCCTAGAAACAGTCGCTTCCTTGTTTTGTGTTTATGTTTAAGTCAAACTTGTTAAGGGAACACAATCAATAACCAGGTTGAAAATCTGGATATTAATTCAAAGAGTAGCTTCCTTGTGACAGAAAGTGAGGAGCTGGGAGAACGATGCCTACCCCAGGGCACTCCCAAACGACCAACCGGCCAGGAGACCTACCTGCCTGAAATCTTTTTTGTACATTTGTACAGCAGATGCCAAAAACAAATCACCATTTGTTAAGCCTTTAAACCCTCTGACGGATCACTAGTCTGTTTCCCTGGATTCCATTTTGAACGCTTTCATAAACCACATTGTCATTAGTAGACAGTTAGAAAGGAGATCAAACAGCAAGTCTCCTCTGGGATCATTCCTCAACAAGACCCAGCATAGAAACTTCTCCTGGCCCTCAGGGTTCAAGGCAAATGATGCAACATTTTAGAAAAGCATCCTATGTCCAGCAAGGCTAAACTTGTAAAGTTAACAGGCTAACAGGCATAAGCCAGATTTACAGCCTGGAGCCCATGGGAAGATGCCCCAGGGAAGCAGGTCCAGATTCTGTGCACACAAAGATTCCGTGTGGCAAGCAGTTAATAAAAAGCAGGTTCTGCTGTATACTCTGTGGCTTGTTCCAGCACTGGAGCATGAATCTCAAACACAATCTAGGAGAAAGCAAATCAAAACCTAAAAAATAGAATTAAGCAGAAACGGAAGTCTGGAGATACTTGGTATTCATCCCCCACTGTTCCAGATATTTGTTCCTGGGAACAAATCTTAACCAAAGTCTTAAAACTTTCCAGTTGATTGGGGCTGGGGTTGGGGCGGCAGTTTAATAACTCAGCCACAGTCAAATCTAAGGCCCTCCACTTTTTCCCAGGGGTCCAGGCCTCTGGCTTCTAGAAGAGGTGGGTGGGTGGGTGGGGAGTGGGTGAGACAAAGCAGGAACAAAATAAAAGGTTTATTTTAATTATGTTTGTAAGTGATACATCATATCACGATAGCCCTGTTGGGACCCTTGGGAGGGAGAGGGTGTGCCAGCCTATCAGCCATCGGCCCAACCATGGAGGTGAATGCTGCCAGGTATCGTCCCAACTGATAATGCGGACAAAGTGGCCGCCACCCCGCAGAACAGAGGCTGTGTAAGCCCTGCGGTCAGGGCTGCTTGCTCGTGCTGTCCTGGGACCGTCAGTGTTCTCGCGTCTCTGACCATTCTTTAATTCGGGAAACTCGCTGCACATAACAGCAAAAACTATTGTTGCATTCACTGTGATGGGGGTGAAGGAAAAACTAAAAAGAGGCAATGCATATTTCCTACTGAGTTCAACTCCATAGGAAGCATTAATAAAGTACCACTTTATAAATGTCTGTGATTTACTGGGTGATATGAATGTCAACTCACATTCCCTTCTAATTGAAATGGGAAAGAGTGATTTTAAAATAGGATGCACCAGTCTTCAAACCCTTCAAGCCCAGACTGCACGAGTGATCAGAAAAGCAATCAGCAGACCAGAGGCTTCCCTGGGGAAACCAAGCCAGGCGTCTCCTACAGCAGGGTGCACCCACAGAGGAAACATCTTCAGAGTCCTTGCATAAATTTAAAAGCTCATCATGTTGCAGAAGTACGGCCTCACTATTCATGCCAATGGGTGATCTGCTGTGAGATACAGACCAATGGGGCATCTACACTCCCCACACTGGTGAGGAGCCCCCATCATCCCAGCGTCGTTCTTCCGTTCCGTAAACCACGGTGCCTGCCATCCCTTAGAAAAATTTCAGACACTGATTTCTATATCAACTACTAATAGTAGGACTGTTACTACTATTTACTAATAGTAAGACTATTACACACCAAGTGGACAAAGTCTCATGAGGTATCAACTTATCTCTGTCCTCACCACTGAGGGCTTTTGTGGTGAGGACAGCACTTCTTCCCTTTCAAGGCACCAGTTCTAGAGGCGACTCCATTTCCAGGCCTAACCTCGGTGCATCAGGAGGTGCAGAAACACCTGCCCACCACCAAGCATACTTTCCTGTAAGCGCCTGTGTGCACATCAGACAGTGAGTGGGAGGGTCCGGGAGGGACGTGAAGACACAGAGGGCACACGGATCTCCCACAGGAAGCCCCACAGCACCCAGAATGTCACCACACTCACATCGCTTCACAAACAACTTGTTTCACGGTGCAGAGCTTGGGTTTATCACACATCAGTGTGGGATGTGGGTCCAAGGTTGGGTGGAAGGCCAACATTCTGCCAATGACAGGGAGTGGGGGTGTAGTGGGGTCACTTGTCTCCCCCAAGATATCTCCACGTCCTAACCTCTGGAACTTATAATGCGAACTTATTTGAAGTATGATCTTGGAGGACGCAAAAGATGAGGTCACAATTCGAGCGAGATAGGCCCTAATCCGATGAAAAGCACCCTTATGAGAAGAGGGGGACTTGGACACAGACTCAGAAAGGAGAATGCCATGGGAACAGAGAGGCAGAGGCTGAGTGACGCACCCACAAGCCAAGGATCGTCAGGGGCCCCCAGGGGCTGGAAGAGACAAGGAAGGATCCTCCCCTAGAGCCTTCGGAGGGAGTGCTGCCCTGCGGACCATGATTTTGGACTTCTGACCTCCAGAGCTGAGAGGGAATGCACTTCTGGCCATTTTAAGCCACCCAGTGGGAGTCCTGGTGTTGGGATGATGGCCCAGGAGCAGTCTTCACACTTTCAGGCCCTCAGCCAGAATGCAGTAACTCCATACCCAGGCCACCTGGTCAACTTTGAGTTTACAAAGGTTCAGGTGTTTCGCTTCCTGAGAATATCCTGACAGCTCCTTTCCTCTCCCTAACACTTATCAGCTCCTGACAGGCAGGTCTGTAGTTTGCCCCTCGGCCCTTTCGAAGGAGCAACAAACAGTCTTCTTCCAAATTGCAGGCCTTGGGCTCCCTGGACACCCTAAGAGGTAAGGGAGCCGGTCTGCACTGGGTCCAGTAGGTCCTGAATCGAGCACAGCCAGTACAAGAATGACACCACCTGGTAAGACACACAGGTAAGAAGGCAGTAGGGCGGGGCTGCAGATAAGAGCAGCCAGACATCAGCATGAATCTTAAGCTGCTCCTGTTGCTTAAAGACCATCCTAAGAAGCTGCCAAAATTCAGAAGACACAAGCTGACATGGTCCCTTAAAAAGATAGATTCCAATTTCTTATTGAGAAGAACTGGCCACCTTCAGAATGATTTCTAATTAACCTCTGTAGGAGGACAAGGGGCACCTCCTCCTACACGCTAACAATGTGTCACTTGCCCGAATCAATGCTGGGTAGAAGCAGCTCTCGTGACCACTCAGTCCCCTCACCAAGACCCACTGTGCAAATGGCCACTGGGATGCAACTCCACCTGGAGCCAAGAACTCTCCAGGAGGCAATGTCTCAGAAAATTCCATGTTGAGGTAAGACACAATGAGAGTACTGTCTGGTCCAAATATCTAGAACCAAGTAGCCACAAATATTTTCAGGCCCAAATCCTTTTCTGCATAGCAGAACTCAGTCACAATGTCTCAAATCCTTCCTAGGAACGGACACGGTGCTCTGGACTAAACATTTATGACCTGCCCCCCACCCACTAAATTCACATATTGAAGCCCTAATTCCCCAAAGTGATGGTGTTTGGAGGTAGGACCTTTGGGAGATGATTAGGATTAGATGAGGCCACAAGGGTGGGGCCCCTGTGACGGGATCAGTGCCCTCTCCATGCCCCCGCCAAGGAAGGCCATGGGAGGACACTATCAGGGACAGAGGGTTGTCACAAGAACCTGACTGTGCCAACCCTCGTCTTTGACTTCCAGCCCCTAGATGGAAGAATACATGTCTACTGTTTAATCCCTCGCTTATACCTGTGTCTTAGAACTCAGACAGAGGGTGATGGTAGATAAACAATTTCATCTTCCTTCTAATGAAGTGGAATAGACATGCTTAGGAAAGGAAGTTTCAAGAACTATTTAATCCCCAAAAGGACCCAGCTCAGGGAGAGACCAATCTAGGCATTCTGGGCCAGTTTGGAGATGGCTGGGAGGACAGATTGCTGCGGAAGAAAAAACCCGCTAACAAACCAATAGGCATCTCTAATAGCCTTCAGTTCAAAACCCACTGTTGTTAATTTTTGTAGGATTTTTAAATGAAGGGACATTCTTACACACACACACATTGTTATCTTCAATGGTTCAAAAAGAACTAGTTTACATACATTTCAAGTTCAACATCGGAAGAATCCCTTAGGTGAGTCCTTGGACTCCTGGCACCATGGATCATTTCTCTGGGAGCATTTGGGGAGTTCACAGCACATTCACCTCGGCTCCTTGACACTGAGAGACTGTTTCTGACCTCTGGGGTTCAGAAAGTGGAAAATGTAAGAAAGGCAAGGACGGCCGCCTTTTAGCGTGTCCCAGCCTCTGAAGGGTTCCCAATCTTGAACACCTTAGCAGGAACCAGACCAGCATCCTTTTCTCTCCCCCGATGCGCCCTTCAGATGGGACCAGGAGTCGTTTGCACTGTTAAAGCACAGCATGCCATTTGCAAACACATTTGGCCAACACAGAAAAGCCTGGTTTGAATGTGACAACTGCCTGCTCTCACTGCATAGTGCGCTCAAGGCACCCAACTCCGAGGTCAAATTAAATGACACCAGGAGTCAGAAACGATGCAACTGGTCAACTTCAGGTGTAAAAAATTTCTTAACATTTTGTCCAAATGAAAAACACTCAAAAAGCAACACTTCACACTCAGCCAATGGTGGGCCACCTTTGGCAAGGAAAGTGTGGGCTGTTTGTGAAGAGCGAGCTCACACTTTATAGGGTGCTTCTATATCACACCCAGCGTGGGCCTGTGTTCAGGCACTGAAATGAGAAACCACCACCACAGTAACTCCAAGTGAGAGGCGGAAGAAAGGAGGGAAGAAGGGGAAACTTTGTCCTTCAGGTGACTCCATCTAAGAAACACCATTTTTCAGATGTGGAGTTTAAGCTGCAAGTTCAAGCTGTTCTGAGAGTGCAGCAGGCCGGGGCCCGGGGCCGATGAGCAGAATAAAGGCCTAGAGCTCGGGGTTCCCTCCTCCTGCACCCCTCATTGGCTGAACACAAGAGGGAAGCCAGTGGGTGAGGGACCCTAGAGAAGACCAAGCCAGGAGAATAAGGGTTCACAGAAGAGAAGCAAATAACTGGGATGCCCCTGCGTCCTGCTCCACCACACAGTATGTCTCTCTGGGGGATGTCCCAGCTACTGCCAATGGCTACGAGTGTCAGGATCACACAGATAGTGCCCCTGTCAAGCATCATTCAGCCTGAACATGAGCAGATATGGACCCAAAGCCCTGGGTGGTGCCTGGGCCAGTGAGTTCACATGGGAGCAGCGGGACTGGCCAAGGTCCTGGGGCCTCGGCCACACACTGCGCATTCGGCACAGATGACATCTTGTTTGTTATCATTAGCTCCACTTTGCCAGGAGGAAACAGGGCCTCAGCGACTAACTTATGTGCCCAGGATCACAGGCCAGTAAAAATACAACCAAACAAAAGAGGCTTTAAATGCAGTTGTGGCAACTCCTCTGGCTGCTTCCACTGCACCACAAGGCCAGAGCCAACTCCTTCTGTATGACTGAGATGTGTCAGAAAAAAGTGAAAAGAATGATTATACAGCAAATCACACAACTCAGAAACCTCAAGAGCCCCATTTGACTTTAAAAATAATTTTCCTTTAGCCCTGGCTGGTGTAGCTCAGTGGATTGAGCACGGGCTGGGAACCAGAGGGTCCTGGTTCGATTCCCAGTCAGGGCACATGCCTGGGTTGCAGGCCAGGTCCCCATAAGGGCCATGTGAGAGGCAACCATACATTGCTGTTTCTCTCCCTCTCTGTCTCCCTCCCTTCCCCTCTCTCTAAAATAAATAAATAAATAAAATCTTTAAAAATAATTTTCCTTTAAAACAAGGAAAATTATAATATTTACGCTAAATCCTCTATACTTCAGCGTTTGGGAAGAAAACAGCCTCAAGCCCTTCACTCAGTTTCCTCCTGGCTGACTTGTCTGAACACCTGCCAGTCACAGAGTATTTGGCCTTGGTGTATCCCTACCTCTGGAGGGGCTTCTGGGAATTCAACTCAAGTGCCAACAAAGCATCATCCCAAATGTAAGATAATTCTCTCAAAAAGACTTGCCACTTGTTAACATCACGAGGACCTATGTTTAAGGATCCACATTTTTTCCATCCTATTTCAGCAAAGCTTCCATTAACTGGGCCCAGTTTACCTGACTGTCTTCGAATGCTATGAACCCACCAGTGGCATGTGACCCAGGCGGGTTCACGGCTCACCGCTTGGTCACTGCCTGCCCCACTCTCGATGAGATAATTATGCCTCCGTTAATGGACAGGAGCATCTAGAACTGGACTGTTAGCCCACACTATCACTATTCTAAGGGCTTCCATTTCAAAATCTTCCGCACAAATCCATTTTCATCTTTCACTAGCAGGAACACCATTCTCAGAGCTTAGACCGACTTTCGAAAGCAGGCACAGGGCTCATTTCTGTGGACTGTCCCTAATACCAAGTGCATGCCTTTGGGCGTCACGCATACACCTGATGATGACGTGATGACGCGGGAACATTAAGTGAGAACAGTTGTTGAAAGAAAGCAATAGCTCAAAGGGGCAGATGAAGAGGCAGAATTAAAAATCAGTCTGGGTCACTTTTTAAGTTTTTTGTTTGTTTTACTTTGGGGGTCAACATAAAACAATGGCCTGAATTTTAGCAATAAGTGACTATATTTGTGTACACATAAAAATCATTTCTAAATTATCTGCATGCCCTGAACACTGATTATGCACAAAGCAGCTATCAGTTCTACGAGTTCCTAATCTCTCTCCCTGTCTTTCTTACCCCCACACACACGCCTGTCTCAGAGAGGTGTGAGATTGTCTCAGATATCATACTTTCTCTTCAGTCCAAACCCAGTGGCATGTCACACACACTTCGTTTCATTTTTGGACTGAAAATCCTAGAGAAAATGTCAGGGAAGATTGTAATAAATTTTATCAAATAATTACCCCTGTGAGAAGGAACACAGTACTTTCCGGTTGCTCAAAATAAGGGGAAGCACCCTGATTCTTTGGTATGTTACTTGATCAGAAATTGACCTTTGCTCTGGAATTACATAAAAAGTCATACCGCTAGCATTTACACTGGCTCTGCTATGGACTGTGCCAAATCTCTGAACATAACTCCTTATGTAGATATATCACTGTATGCTCCTCTGTAAGCCTGTCTTTGTGAAAATGCCCATGGATTGCAGGCTCCTGATGAGAAAGATGGGGATTTGGTCCCCATGTCCTCCAGTATCCTACAGCTTAGTGAGCGAGTTAAACAGCACAGGATTCTCTTTTAGCCATTTCAACACACTGTTAGAGCAGCAGCTTTCACAATGTAAGCAGGGACCCTGATCAGACTGGGTCCATGGTTTCTCCACAAAGGATTCCTCATAAACACACAGTGAATTTAACAGTCCCCTCAGCAGTTCACTCTCAAAGTGAGTCCAAGTGGGGAATTACACTGTGCTTGAAGTTTTTTTCCTCTGCAGTAATTGTAATTGAATGGTTTGAGGGCTCAGTGAGATTTCAGCCAGGCTCACTGGTGTCTTCTTGTCCGTGAGGACTCAGAACACTGCAGGCCCCACTGCTCGTGCCTCTCGCCACTGGACTGTCCAGCAGGCGGTTTCTCTGATGGCCTCAATTCCTCCCTGCTCAGCACCCTGTGATGAAGGCAATGTGCTTCTGAAATCTGCAGACCCTGGACCAGCAGCACCGGGGCACACACTGCAGATTACAGCGCCCTTCCCAGCCCTGACTTCCTTGAGTTTTCTCCACTATGTACACTCCTTTTAGGAATGGAACCACCAGAGTCCAAACACAACCGCAGCGAGGGGCAGGGAGAACAATCTGCCGGTTTTATAAACGTGGACCAGTTAGAGCTCGTAGAATTTGCACAAGGGAAAAGCCAAGGCATGCTCAGAATAGGTATAAAATGTCCTAGCGAAATGTCCCAATTTCTCTGTCTAAAAGAAAGTGAGACATCTGGAGCTAATGACAGGTGCATCCCTGCTTCTGCAACTTCACCTCTCACCCACCTTCACTCTCCATAAATCGGAAGTTCAGAAATTAAGTTCCTGGTGCAGAAGTGGTAACTTTGCTGCCCTTCAACAGATAGCAACTGCTATGACGGCTTATAGAACAGAATTCTTGGGTCTAAAAAATCCTTTACAGGTTACTTAGATGCTCTGCATAGCCACTCGAACCAACAGGTACACTGGCCTGGCCCCGGACGTGGGCTCAGGACGCCCACCCAACCAGGTGACAGTTCCTCCCTATGACAGAAGGCCTGCTAGCAGGTGACACAAACACACTTAAAAGAGGGTGACAAAAAGTTTCAGAGAGGCCCAACGAAATCACCACAACTTCCTCATACAGAAAGAGTTCAACAACTTGAATTCTACCAAAAAGTAAATCAGAATAACTGAGGAGCCACAATTTTTCAGGTTATTGAGCTGTAGGTTTTAAATAACTACTCTTCTATACATTTCTAGGCTATTATTCATGATTAAAATTATTAATATATGCTACATTTTTAATGGCCTAAAAATGGAAGTGTTTCAAAATGTCTTCAATTAACCTGTGTATCTTACAACTAAGTGCTAATCTGCAATAATTACTATTGTATTCATTCATCAATCATTAAGTATTGATAATTTGTTACTACCCCCAGGTACATGCAAAATAAAAATGAATAAAAATCAGATCTAACAGTATTAAAACTACTTAACCTTTTAAACATATATTTGACAATAATAAATTGATCAAAAAGCAATTCTAGAATTTGAAGCCCTGCCACCCGCCCTTTGACTATCTCAAGTCAGAAGTCTGATGTGGAACTCAACCAAAGGGGCCCAGGGTGGCCATGAGCACAGTGACCAGCATACCATGTGTCCAAATCACTGGAAATCCTGCTTGGTGTTTCACTATAGAGCACAGGTACCAAACACACGGCCCACAGGCCGAATCTGGCCCTCCACCTTGTTTTATCAGGCCCAGCACCTTGTTTCTACCCGGGGGCAGTGCCAAGCTCCTTGCCCCTAGTTAAGGAGTAGTTACATTTATACAGTCCTAAAATTACACTCAGCCCTTTGAAGGCAACCGTGAGGTAGATGTAGCCCCCGGTGAAAACGAGTTTGACGCCCCTGCTCTAGAGCTAATTCAGCCTACACTAATAGGAGCCCCTGCAAAGAATTATCATTTCAACTACCTAAATTCTGAAAATATACATTCAAGTGATCATTTTATCCAACTTCTCTCTAAAAATCACTATAACACCCTGCTCAGCCCAAACTGTTTTTCAGCTTTTTCCTGCTATTTCCCGACCTAAAACAGTCTTGTCCCTTACAACTATAGGGACAAAACAGGCCTAAGGGGACTCACCAACATTACCAAACAATCATCACCCGAGCCTGAAAGCCCACACTGCTTGGAAGAGACCAGAAAGCTGCAGCACAGTGAGTTCTCAGGTCCTCTGTGCCCACTGGCATCCAGTCCCTTTTGCTTCCTAGAACAAGCCTCTGTTGGGGACCAAAAAGATTCCTGAAAAATTAGAGCCAGAAGCAGGAAATACCACGGGCCCCTTGGCCCATCTGGCCTGCTGCCTCAGACAGGGTGACGGACCCACAGCATCTCATTTGGCCCAGGGTTGCCGGGAGACCAGGCTCCTCAACCAGGCAGCAGGAGACCCACAGTTGTTTTGTGACTTTTCTAGGATGTTCTTTGGAACTAGTCAACACCAAACTCACTCCATTCTGACCTTTAATGACTTAAATGATCTCTTCTACCATTTCTGGTATGGAAGACTTTTCCATTGGGATGAATCCCCTGAGCTCCCTAGGTGCTCCAAGATTTCTGTTTGTGTTTGGCATGCAATGCAGGAACATATTTTCTTGAAGGGAAGGAACATTTTTTATAGAAGTAAAGTGATCAGAATATACCATTTGGGAGGCTCACATTGTTCTCCTCAGTGTGATAAACCATTAAAAGTGGATTAAAGCCTCCCAGAAATAAACAAAAATATTTTGCTGCTACAGATAAAGGCACCCAACATGTGTGTGCATGCACACACACATCCTACACACCCCTACACACACCCCCACACACACTTTTTTCACACACTCCAAAAATGTTCTACACATAAAATATTGGCTACTTCTCATTTCTTCAAATCTTTTTCCCAGCTGGGTTTAGAAGGCCTCGTTTCACAGAAAAAATTCTGAAAGCTACTGAAATTTACCTTTAAGCAAACTATAAGGCAGGACACAAACACCAAAGAAGCCAAGACAGGTTTAAAAATTTAAAGAATGCCGAAGCCATTGTTAGCTGGATATTGGTCAAGTTATCTCACAAACAGATGATGAGAATGACCTGGATTTATCACTGTGTTGCTTAACTTTAATACTACCGTGCGTGTGCATGGTGTATTCATTATTACAAAGACGAGCTTACCAGAACACACACAGAATCTCCCTGATTATCAAGTGACCTGATGTAGTTTAGCCTACAGACATATATAAACTTATCATACACATTTTAGATGACATTAGCTACAACTATGAAAAGAAAACCCATCAGTGTCAAAATACACACTAACCAAAACAGTGCTAAACCATTTCACGATCCGTGATCTAAGCAGCACGACTAAAGCTCACGCCTTTCAAGATTTCCTAAGTGGCTGGAAATCTTCCAAATACAGAGAAATAACTGACCCAGATTTGAATATTTTGATATAATATTGCCTAGTAACAGAGTTGGTACAAAGTCAGTATTCAAATCTTACTAAATCTTGATCTGCTGGAGTCAAATCCCACACCATGCATGCAGCCTCTATCTGGAAACCGCACTGTGCATCTCCCTGGTTCTGCTCCACACCTAAGCACCTGCTGAATGCACACTGTAACGAGGCAGGAAACAGCTTCCATGGATTTGTCCCTTACTTTTCTTGGACATTTCATAGCTTCAGGCACCTTACTCCCAACAAAAAACTCCTATGAGCTGGGCAAAGGAAACACTGTCATCTTAGTCACAATAGAAAGAGGTAGAGAAGTCACTAAGTAGAGAAGACAGATTAGAACACTGTTCAAGGTAATCAAAAAACTCACTTGATTCCTTGGTGATGGTGGAGGTGGCAGTGACGTCCATGATAACAATAGTGATAATGGTGTTCTAGAGAAATGGCGCTAGTCTGGAGCTTCAGGAGTCATGAGAGTTGGGGTCTGCATCCACCCCTGACTTCACCTCCCTCCACAGCCCTGGAAAAGCTACTGTCTACTGTCCCCATGTGTAAAAGGGGAGTAACACTTACCTAGTTCCTGAATTTGTCTCATTTCCTCTACAGAATACTATCAGAGGTTAGGACATAGAGAAAGTCCCTGTCCTACTCCAGAAAGGGATGCCTGAGTCACATCAGGGAGATAGCAAACTCCCTGTGATGTTTTGGAAAGAGAGGCATAGTTTAGTGTCTGAAGGAAATTTTATATGATAGGGAAACTTCATATGTGACATCGAAGTTAAAGGGACCCCTGACTTCTTGGCTGTGCTTGATCTTTATTAGCAACTTAGTATTAACTAAAACAAGGCATGCCCTAGCAGCCTCTCAGGAATGGGTGCCTGTCCTTGGGTGTTAAAGAGCCCAGTAAACAAAGAGGAGCCACAGGCATGTGCTTCAAGAGGAATTTGAGCTCAGCCAGCAGCAGCTGCCAATTATCCATAAACAGACTGCTTTTGGAGCATTATTTCTTAGTCACATGAATAAATGTTTAGGTCTTTTCTTTGTTTCCTAAACTCTCGAAAGAAACAAGATGAGAAAAATGCAAAAGAATCTCAGAAACCACATAAATCTATATTTTAAAAATCCAATTTTTTAAAAGCAAAAAAATTTCAAGACTTTTAACAGTTTGATAATTACTTGGGTGGTAAGGCAAACACACAATACAATACACAGATGATGTATTATAGAATTGTACACCTGAAACCTATGTAATTTTATTAGCCAATGTCACCCTAACAGACAAAGAACATGTCTGAATGACCCATGGACACAGACAACAGTGTGGGAATTGACTTTGGGAGCAGGGCTGGGATGGGTGGAGGAGGGCAAAGGGGGAAAAATTGGGACAACTGAAAGAGAATAACATTAAAAAATGATTAAAGAAATAATTCAATAATTAACAATGTATGATTATGAAAATGTAACTAATTTTATCATTAGCCAAGCCACCTCAACAAAGTACAGTTAATCAAGCATATAAATTTTCTCGATGTGGATTTTATGCCACATGGGTGGGCTGCTATCTGCCTGAGGTCATGACATTGGCATTGACACACTAACCCCCAACCCATCAGCCTGAACATGGTGGGTCATTTCAAGGGGGAGCACGGGGGAGGCGGGTTGTAGCACAGGATTCTCCCAATAATTGTCTACATGAAAATATGTCCATCCTCCAACTGCCGTGGTGCCTCACCTTAGCATCACCAAACTCCAGTGCAGCCCATGCTTCCTGCGTGCCTCATGTGCACTCAGGCAGGACACAGGCCCTGTCTCAAAGAACTCCAAGTCAAGCCTTGTTAGGCACAGCATGGGTGCCAAGAGATGTAGGCAACCTCACACCTCCTCCTTCCCAATTCAAGATTCTGGCATGGATGTCCCACACCACCCCTCCAGGAAAACACAGTCACCACGCGGGCCTGCAGGGCCCACAACCTTAGCACTTAAATAAAATGCTGGTTACACCCCCCCTTGGAATCCTGCCACAATATTGCGAGGGCCCAGGCTATGCAGGGAGCCTACACAGTGGAGACCTGAAGGACTCAGGTGGTCAGTCCAGCTGAGCTTGTGCCGAAGGCCAGCACACTTCAGCCCTGGGAGTGAGCCCCCAGACGGGGCAGCCTGCTAAGCCTCCAGATGACCCCAGATGATCCCAGAGACATCATCTGGAGCAGAACAACCACCTGCTGGCCAAATAAACCTACAGAGTCATGAAAAATAATAAATGGTCATCATCTTCAGCCCTCAGTTCGGGGATGGTTTGTTAATACACCAAGAGGGAACTGAAACTAGAATGACAATTAACTGGTTGTGTAGGTAAGTGTCCTTGTGCTTACAAGTTCTATGATAAAGTTTTTACTGTCTACAACTTATTATTCAATAACTTAAAATACAACAAATACACATATCCATACTTATACAATGTATACAAATGTATGGATTTCTGGTTGTTTGTACTTTTCTACAACTGAATCATGACTTGTTCATGACTGGTTCTAATTCAGGCAGATTTAGAACTAGAAGCCTCTGTACTGCAATGCCAATGTCAATTAATGTCTGCGATTTTTATGGACACAGTAACTTCCTATTCAACCATCATTCCCATTTACATGACAAAGTGGAGACAAACGACTTACTGGGTCTCACTAGCAACTCAAATGCTCAAGGCAGTCGTCAAGGGGAGAGGCCACAAAGGCAATACATCCACTAAACGCACAGTGCCAGTCTATGTTTAATTGCACGTCTCCCAGTGGACCTTGCCTGAAATATCCGAATTAACCCCAAAGACAAGGATTCACATCCTTATTAATGTGGCTGAAATGCTCATCTGGCAAAGGACTGGAAACCAGGCCCACACGCCCATTCTCTCCTAAAGAATGTTCTTAATTTGAGGAGTATTACATGATGCTCTAATTAAAAGAACACATTTTCTATGCCTTATGCAATCAAAAACCCCAAGAAAACAATTATCTTTAGAGAAGTAAGAGGGGAAAAATAAAGCATTTTCATTTTAGATCACTTAAATGAGTTACAGGAGATGTCTGGTTTTGATATGAAGTCATGTGGCTGGGAGCTTCATGTCACCAAGCGTGTGACCTTGGAGCACTCTGGTTTCCACCGTGGTGCCAAAGCCAGGCCCGTGCCCTATGTTGACTCCACAGAGCCCCCTGCGGAGTGCAGGGCAGGGCACGCCTCACAGTTTCAAACACCGCCATCTCCCTCACCTGTTGCACAGGTGTAAGCTTTAATACTTACATTTCCATATTGTCATTTGTTTTGTGGAGCCAGTTGGACACGGAGGACATTTTCAGAATAAACATCCTTTCTTTTTGGCCACGTTTTCCCTCCATTATTCAAATTTAATCTCTCTGCCTAATCTATTTCCATGTTTAATTCTATAATTGCAATGTAATCTCCTAAACTGAACCAAATTGTTTAGCTGTTTCTCCAACTGATTAGATACTTCTGGAAAATTATTTTGACTTGGCCAAGTGTTCGATCACAACACATTAATCAAAACCAAGGCATGTATGTACCTCTTGCTATCTAAAGTGAGCATTCAAATATTCCATATAAAAACTTAGGAATTTTTTACCCAAAATTCACCATTTAAATTGAAGTCAACTGTTTGAGTTGCATGTGACTTCTGAAGGCTGGCTTGTGCTGTGATTAACTACATCTGAGTCTGCCCCACTGTCTTCATTCTCACGGTTTAGAAGTATTATGCGTCAGCTTCCCATCATCTTCCTATGGGTTAGCCCTCTGAGACCAGTTTCCTTCTGCCAGCACCTGGAGATGCTGCTAATTGGACTCAAATTTAGATATCTTAGAAATTACTTAATTGCAGTACACAGTCCTAGCCATGTAAATAGAAAGCATGTTCACACCCAACATTCTAGTGTATCACTGCAAAAAGTGCACAAAACACACCAGCAATAGGTTCCTGAAGCACTACAAAATCAGGTCATCGGTGCTTTAAAGGTTTTGAATTAAGCAGAAATCCTCTAGGACATAACAGTTGTGAGTGTTTTGGCAATATCCGAGGAAGAGGTGGGAGTTTTGGAGGGGCAGGAATGCACTACCATTATTCCATTCAGAACACCAAAGCAGAAAGCCCCCATGTGCCGAAGTCTTGGGGCCCCGTGCTCAGGGAGAGCAGGGGTCTGAAGAGCAAGGGCGCCTGGCTAGGGCCAATCTCTGACTCACACCCATGGTGCTCACCTCTCAGATCTCACAAGGCTCACAGGACAGAGATGCGCACTATGCTTTATTTCACCAGACCCCACAATGGGCAGGCTTCGCTGTACAGAGGTGGCTTTATGTGCCCCACAGGGGTGGTGGGACAAGGACAAAGCCCGACTGTGAGCAACCTCCCCTCCCTTTCTCTGAGGGTAATTGTCCCTATTTTCCCCTTCTCACCCAAAAAAGATCTTCTGGCAAAGCACAGGGTGTGAAAGCACCACCAGGCCAACGAAGTACCTTCCTGAACTCACCTAATGAGTGAAGGAGTGCCGGATGCCAGGTATGGGTGCTGATCTGATATATTCTGTGGGGACTATGTGTGGCAGGCCCCACTTTTGAGGCTCAGATCCAAATCTTAAAAGTTGAAAGGGGTTTCAGGGATCCTCTTTATTTTCTCAGGAAGGGTTCAACTTTGTAGTAACATTGTCTATGTCCACCAAGCGCCTTGGGCTCCTGCCCTCCCCGCTGACGGAGGCAGGCAGCACACATGACTGCCCACCCATGCCACAGGCCTCTGCTTCCTAAAACATTTACTCACAGGAAAGGCACTCATTCCAGAAAGTGAATGTTTCCCCTCTCCTCCTCAAGATTTGCATCTTTTTGCTTGAATCCTCACTTTCCCCTAAAGAACAGCGCATGTCATGAGGAGTAGAACCATCAGGCTGACACCACACGGGAGGTAAGGGGACCCTGGATGGTGAAATGCAAACCGCTCTGCAACATATGTCTGGATGTTGTAGACTATGACCGAAGAAGTCCCAGTTGAAGGACAGCAACTCTGTGTTACACAGACACAGGTACAATTAATGAGAATTTAAGGGTCACTCCCAAAATATGTTTTTAACCTCACCATTCTTCATCAAAGCTTAACATTGGGCCAGATTCTATTCATTTAAAAGTTTTTGTAAAATGTTTTGCCAAGGTTAAAATGTCCACATAATTTTACAAGTATTTTCAATGTACAAAGGAGCAAGGCCGAGAAAACACAATCATCAAAGTTAGGCTGAACTGAATTTCAGGCCTTGACCTTCCAAGTAATGTTTCGAATGCTTTGAAGACTGTTCTATTTATGTCTGCTTAAACTTGACTTCCTGGTTCAGGGAAAGGAACAAGCCCACTGAAACACATGAAAAGGCTGCCTTGACCAAGATGTTCATTGTACCCAGTGGAAGTTTGGTAAGAAATGTGACTGGCAGTTTTCTCCGAGGAATCAGAACAAGCATCCTCAGCCTTTTTCCACCCCAGCATCCTGCACGGTCACACGCCAGTCAAGTCCAAACCTTGGCAGCACTGTGAACCATAATCTGGGATTTTCAATAACACAAACATAATGCCTCCTACCATCCAAGATTCCACTTGCTAACCATTCCCGAAGATTACTAAAACATGTTTATATTATGTTTGGCATTTCTTTAACAAATAATTTTAATTCATTTTAAAAAGCTAAGTTCTAATCCAAATTGCTTCACAATAATGAGGTTCAGATGATCTGCCTTCTTTGAAAGGTTCATTCATGGACATAATTTTAAGAAGAAATGGAACATTTCCTAATTAATGCTTTAAGTATATAGTTTTCTAAATAATGTCTCTAAACTCTCTCTCTCTCTCTTTCTCTCTCTCTCTTTCTCTAAAGGGATGTTCTCTGCCAGAATCTACACCTAGAATTTCTAAGGGTCACAGTCCAGTGACATCACTCAAGAACAGAACAGAACAGATCTTACTTTTCTAAGTTTGTAGAGTAAAAACATCTTTCTTCAGAACCTACTCACCACTCCCACACCCTGCCTGCACATTCAGTTTCTGAGGGTTTGGACAAATGCACCCACTCTCCCAGGGAGATGCCTGGGTACACAATGAGCATCCATCAGGTGCCAACCAGATGCCAGGCTGAGACTGGTCAGCCTTCTGCCCTTGATGAAGGCACATCTTCCTGAAACAGGTCCCATTTCAGAGTCAAGGAAACCCAAGCAGAGAAACGACACAGTGATGGAGTGGCAGCACTGAGGTGAGACTTGGACCCCAGTTATAACTCTCCCACCCACTTGGCTCTCTTTCAAACAATATCCCATCCCAAAGCTGGGCCTCCTCTGCGGCCAAAACAAGGGTGCCGGGAGATAGCACCGTGGAAGTACACAGATGTAGCCAGCAGGGCAAGAGCCCTGAATGGGTGCTCTACCTCTCACCCCCTCCCCTAGTTTGAGTGTCTACTGGGGGTAGGGGGAGCCCTACAACCCTAACTTCCTCTGACAGAGAGTAAGTGGGAGATTCAGAGCATTAGGGCTAACATGGCTACAAGGCCCCACAGAGAAAGGCCTTTGTTTCTGGCAGAAGCTGGGTCGATGTCCAGGGCTGCTCCAAGCAGGAGGGCCAGGACAGAGCAGCTGCAACTGACCCTCCAGGATAGGGCTCCTTCTCTCCCTACCCTTTGTGGCAGGATGACATGGAAACTCATAGTAAATGATTAATTTAAAAATACTCACTGAGTAAGAAAGGAGACAGTAGCATGTAGTGGTATAAAAAGTCACCTACACTCCAATAGTACCTACGGTCAGACTGGGGACAAGAGAAGTCAACACAGTTTTAACTTGCTTAATAATGTGACTTTTAACAAGAATCACCTGGAACAAAGCCACAACTGCACATGAATATCTGAAGGACCAGCCTCAGGCCCATGCATCTTTCTCCAAGGAGGTGACCTGGTTCAGCACCCAAGGCCAGAATTAGTGACGGCATCTTCATTTCAACCCTAACAAATTTGGCCATCTGGCCAAAAACGGCAGATTAGATGAAGGACGAGGAATGATCACCATAGGAAAATGTGCATGGCCAAAAACAGAGGGAAGAGAACAGGAAACACCTGAACACACCGCAAGGCCCAGTATTGCCTCGAACCTGCCTGTGGCCACAGCCATCCCTTGAAATGTGGCTTCCCACCTCCAGCTCTCCATGGGTCTGCAAGTTGGTCATCTTTCCAGATTCTTCCTTCCAGGACTGGGAAGCACTGGACACAGCTGCCCTAAGCCCCCACATCTGTAAAGTACCAGGTGCTCATATGCTCTTATCGGACCCACAGTGACCAGCCAGGTGCCATACCCTACATGGGATGGAACTAGGATCTCTTGATATTTAATTTGAAGAAAATATATCCTCAAAAATGATGGTCCAGTGCCAGAACCACATTACAAGATTATGTAAATGTAGTATAATAAACTCAATGCAACGGAAATGCATCAGATTTCTCTCCTGGAAATAAAGTTCGCTGAGGGCTTGACCTTACAGATCCCAGCAGCAGCAGCAGCAGCAGCAGTGATCAGCATAGCACACTTCCGTAGGGTAAGTGGAGGCAGTCTGGCTTCCTCACCCAGGTGTCTGGGTAACTAAGGGGAGCACAGTTCCCACAGCCTTGGAGGGTCCTGATAAGTAGTGTTCTCACAGCCTTGAGCCTGGGTCCGATAAAGTGTTCCCATAACATGAAGTGGGCTCGCATGCACGGAATTATGTTATGTAATGTTCTGGCAATTTTCCAGCTTTGTTCCCCTCTAGTACTTAAACAGGTAGGGACTCCCTGCTGGGGGCAATGATGATGAGACACACGCAGGGGACAGGTGCCACGCTGGGTGCCACGCTGGGGAGCAAGGGCCATGACATGAGGCATGCGTATAGACACGCAGTTTGCAGCATGCATGGCTCTCCCACCACATGAATAAAGGCATGCCAGACATCCCAACGGCTCTGTGAATATTTTTCCGTCTGCACGAATACCATGAACCTGCCTGGCCTTGAAGGGTGGCAACACAACTTCCTTCCCAAGGAACCAGGGAGGAGTGCTTTCACAGGAGCTCTGCACTGACTTAGGAAACACTCAGCCAACACAAGCAAGACCAGCGATACACATCTTAGTAGAAATGAGGACACCCATGATAAACATGACCATATCACAGGAACAGAAGCAGGAAGGGGCTCAACAGCCCCCAGCATCAGGAAGTAAGTATCCTTACCCTAAGAATCGCACATCACCAATTCAAAAGAACCCATACCCCTATGTTCATAGCAGCACTATTTACAATAGCCAAGTGCTGGGAACAGCCTAAGTGCCCACTAGTAGGTGAGTGAATCAAAAAAACTGTGGTGCATTTACACAATGGAATGCTATGCAGCAGAAAGAAAGAAGGAGCTCCTATCTTTTGCAACAGCATGGATGGAACTGGAGAATAGTAAGCTAAGTGAAATAAGCCAGTCAGTAAAAGGCAAATACCATATGATCTCACTTATAAGAGGAATCTCATAAACAAAATAAACTACTGAGCAAAATAAAACCAGAGACATGGAAACATGGAACAGACTGAAAGTGGCCGGGGGCCGGGGGAGGGGGGGAGGATAATGGTGGAAAGAAGGGGAAGGAACTAGTCAAAAAACAAACATGGTTGAATGACCCATGGACATGGACATGGACAATGGTGTGGGGACGGACTGTGGGAATGGGGGAGTAGGCTGGGTGGAGGAGGGCAAAGGGGGAAAAATTGGGACAACAGTAGTAGAATAACTAAAAAAAAAAGAAAGTGATCAGTGCAGTAGTTCTGTTTATTTTGCAGAGAGGTTGCTAAGAGAAACAGTTAGTGGGAACTAGGAGGAAGATGTGCTTGAACAGACATAAATCAGTGGTAAATCACGACTGCTCCTGTGAATAGGCCAATGAGGCATGAACATGAACTTAGGTGAGGCAGTAGCACTTGGTGAGTGTGCAGAGTGGGAGAGCACTCTTGTTTGGGGAAGTTTCAGAAGGTGCCTCTTGGGATGTAAGCTCCAGGAGTTCTTCCTGAGTTGACAACTCTGGACAGAGCTCCTTTGCCCGCTATACCTGTCCACAAAAGCTGGGTTCTCTGCTTTCAAGACTTACTTGGAATGATGTTGCCTGACTAAACACAGTGACATGACAGTAACGTAATATAAAAACCTGATTATATTTCAAAATCCCTAGTGGAATTTTGCTAGAAATAGAGGCAGAAACAATGTGAAAGTCAAAAGCTACAGACTTATTTTTCTCATCAATTTAAGTTTAACAACATTTTAATTAGAATCAAATTTCACTCCCAGTATGAATACAAACCACTAAATTGTCAAAAACAAAGAGATAAACTACTGATAGCAACCCGTCCTCCCTTGCACCAGGCTGCACATCTCTTGCCTGGCCGAGGGAAACATCAAATTAAAGCTGCCGAGAACTGGCTTCTCCTGGGCCCGGCCAACAACCTTATCACCAAGACAGCACAGAGAAACAACTGTGGGTTGTTTTTCCTTTTTGTAATTTCGTATTTCTTTGGCTTTTTGGCTCTTTTCCACAGCAGCTATATTTATATATCAATACTGCTTCGGGACACTGATTAAAACCTCATGTGTATGCTCAGGAAGAAACCTTAAAACTAAGAAACTCCAATTTAAACAAATGCTTTAAGGTCTGTTGCAATTCTCCCAAGGCACTCTGAGGGTTCAAGAGAAAATCCAAGGGGTAGAATTAGCCTTTCACTTGTTAGTCCAGGGATACAGTTCTCCACGACCTGTTCACGGCAGACATCAGGCCCTTGCCAACAACAATGGAATGCAGGTGTTTCAAAGGGGACTGTGCACTTGGTTTTGAGAATAACCAGTATTATTATTGTAACAATAAATAAACTCTGTATGTATGGTTCATATGTTTTACAAAAAAGGAATATCCTTCAGACTCGTTTTCACAATTATTCAGAGGTTACAAACATCACTTTAATAGGAACTCTTCAAAAGGACACGACAATTTTAGTCCTTGAATTCACCAGCAATTTTACTAGATCTTTAGGAGGCAAGTCACTCCTCACTTTGCAAAGACAATTCACATTAAGTGTGTTCAATGACTGTCTCGGTTACTTTTTGTCTGAGATTAGAAAAGATAGTAGTTGGAGTATGACAGCAACCCATGAAAAAAACCTCCCTTGTTCTAATATAAAGCTACTGCAGAGACACTGTCATCAACAACATTCATGTCAATTTACAGAAAGCAGTGATAAAGAGATAAGGGAGATTTCATCCATAAGACAAAGAGCTGCTGAAACCCCACAAAGAAGCAAATGTAGTCCAGAGTCTGGCAGCCCACACATCCACATCCTTCAGGACCTCCTTAGCCACCAGGAGTAAAGCCATCATTTCCCTGGGACTAATGTAGCACCATCCTCTGGCTCCCTGCTCCCCAAGCCCTCCCCGGGCAATGCAATGTCTGGTGATCTACCATGGCAAGTAAGCATGAAGTAAAGGTAGGAAAGCACTTACCTGCCCATCCTGTCCCACGTGGTGTATCTGTAGATTGCCCTGCAAAATGAATGAAAAAGAGAGAGATAAAGGACAAAAATGACTTCAAGACACAGACAATTGCAAGAACTTCCTCATGCTATTACTAAATAACCTGCAAAACCATTAACAGCAATTCTACAAAACGCAATCCTTGCAGCAATAAATACCTGAAACAAAATAGTTAAGCTGAGTTTACATGTTACTATTTTTTCTTGCAAAAACTCAAAAAAAAGAAAAAACAAAAAAATATTGTATCCCCTGACCACAAAAGCAAATGTAATTTTTTTTCTAATTTTTTGAGACAATGTTAGACTCACAGAATCCAAAGTGGCATGGAGAGGTCTATATGCCCACAGGGACGCCTTGTGTAATTACAGCGCATTAGCATGGGCAGGGGATTGACAGGACGTAATGCCGTTAGCCAGACCACGGGCCTGCTGGGGTCTCAGCACTTGTTTAAAAAATAACAACTGCCTTAAGCTTCGTAGGTTCTGCTAAATGTCTCTACAGACATTCTCATTTTGACAAAATAATTACTTAATTCTTAAACGAGTAAGACTTTATTGTGATAAGGCAACTGCATATTATAACTTATTACAAAGTAATCATTAGTACTATCAGCAATTTCTTCTAATTCATTGCATTTAATTCCTAATGGAAACAAAAAAAGGATTATTTAGACAAGAGCCATTCAGTTACAAAAACTGAAAAAAGGGGGCAAAATTTATTTTAAAAATTGAAATTCAAGAAATATTCTAATGATTTTTTTCTTGTAAAAACAATATAGAAACAAATATATGTTGATTATTTCCTGTTACTATTATATCCAGTTTCCTTCTTTTCAAATGGCTACAGCAAATTAAGCATTCTGATTGAGGGTCCACGCCTTCTAGAGTGACACCTCTGAGCAGTTTGTCTGGCCCCCACCTGTCTGTGCCTTTAAAAATGAAGCCTCCCTAGTGCTCAATGGGACATCCCACTTAGTCTGCAGGCTTCCTGCACCAGTCTGTGCATTTCCCGCACAACCCACTTTAGGGTGAGCTAAAAGATTCCTCTCTCATCACCTCCAGTTCCTTAACCTTGACATTCAGGCCTTCCAGGACCACCTCCAAGTTCAATCACTGCCTGCTGCTCTCCTTCCCCTGCCCAATGCTTTGGCCACACCGGTATGCTCTCTCCCATTCACTCGTTTAGCCACATGCCCATCAGGGATATAATTATTCATATAAATGAATCAATCCCCTCCTCTGACCAGGTATTTACTGTTCCTCTCATAGGAATCCACTCAGCCCGGTATCCCCATTCTCCCCTTAGGACCTCTGTTCATTTCTTCCCCTTCGCATGTTGTGCCCACTGACAGACCTTCAGGGTCCAAACGAAAAAACTTCCCTTGTAAAACATCCCAGAGCCCCTCTCCCACGAGCCCCCTGTTATCTGGATGGGCCCTCCCTGAACAATCATCTCCATACAGTGCTGACTGCTCACGACTCACATTTTCACATGGCAGCCACAGCCAGCACAGCGACCCACACAGAACGGGAGCACGGCAAGTGTCCCATCCATGCATCAGTAAGCAAATACCACCACCTCCACCTCAGCCCCCTAGGTTCTGGGAACTGGAAAGTCGAAAGGGGACTCATGTCATATCTACTTGAGAAAAGCAGCCTAGCTTACTGCTAAAATACAGAGAAATGTCTACAAAGAAGCTCTGAAACTAGTCCAACACTTTTCTCAAGAGCTTCTTCTGAAAGGCCCTTTGACAAGTCAGGACTTTTCACAGTCGCTGCTGGTCCTACACCTGCTTTTACAGTTGGTATGTGAGGAAACCTGACACCATGTAATAACACGCCACAGTGCAGGTCAGGTACAGAGCTGATACTATGTTCATGGCCTAGAAACAAGTATGTTCTCCAGCTCCTGGCCCACATGCGAAGGGCAAGCCATTCCACACCACACTCGATCAGCAGAGCACACGAGCACCACTTGGCAACCATGGGGCAAAGTCACAAGGCAAGTGCACTGAGTCTGCTGACACTGCCCAGTGCTATACAGGAAACAGTCAACAGTGTCCCCACAACAGACAGCCATCAACACCCATGCCCTGTACATGAAGGTCAGAAAGACAAGGTCCCCTGAGGGGCTCAGAACATCAGCACCACAACCAGCTGGCCTTACCTTCCAACAACCCAGATGGTCAACCTGACCTTCACGTACCAACCCCCTATAGCAGCTGATATGCATCTATACCAACACTGTACAGCTGGAGAAGACTCCCTGAATTCTGTCCTTACCATGAATTAGAATTAATGAAAAGCAGAACACCAAAGAACAGACACCAGTGATAAGAAGCCTGGTTCTCATGAACTTAAGACAGCTGAGGCAATCTTAGAAGTGGCAGGGGTGGGGAGACCATGAAAAGATGCATTGAAAGCTCACAGGACACATAGGTGCTGTTTTAAGAAATTCCCAACCAGCTCTGGCTGGTGTGGCTCAGTGAATTGAGCGCCAGCCTGTGAATCAAAGGGTTGCCAGTTCGATTCCCAGTCTAGGGCACATGCCTGGGTTGCAGGCCAGGTCCCCTGTAGGGGGTGTGCAAGAGGCAACCACACATAATGTTTCTCTCCCTCTCTTCTCTGTCCCTTCCCTTCCTAAAAGAGGGGAGAAAAAAACAACCCAATATGGCATTTGTCTTATAGAGACTGAGCCTAGGCCCATGGAGCTGAGGAGAACCTGTGAGGTCACAATCACAGGAGTAGGACCCCACCTCCTCTTCCCACTCCTGCATGCTGGGGAGCTCTCCAGGCAGGAGAGCAGGGTCAGAGAGCAGGGTCAGAGTCATGCTGGAAGCTAGGTCTGCATCTCAGATGGGAAGTCAGGGAGGGTGGGCAGAGAGAGGAGGGGTCTTCAGAGGGTAGCTCCAGCCAGGAACAAAAACACAGCGAGTGTTTACAAAGAAAACCAGATGGGGATGCACAAGGGAACTAGAGTCAGGTGGTCAATGCTAGATGCTGTGTTGTTGTCTGGGAACTCCCAGGTGTCCACCTCATTCAACAGAGGTCAGACTGCAGAAAGCCCACAGGCACGGAGTGGGCACTGGGCAGTGCTGGTGGCCACAACTCACCTCACTGTCCTGCGTGATCTGCACCTGCTCCCCTTGAGGCACCTGGGTGATGTGGAGGTGGCCCTGTGGGATCCGCAGCGAGAGAAGACAACAAGAAGCATCAGAAGAAAATCAAAACTAGAGGAAACAAGAAATGCTTTCCGAAAGTTTTATTCTTGATCATCTGCTCACAATTCAAAAAAAGACTAAATCTTGAATAGTGCAATACAATATGTGCATAGTATTAGCTACTAAAAATCCTCTTGAAATGAAACTCTAGTATATAAACGCACACAGAACATTTTGTAGTAATTCTTAAAGGAGCGATAGGGCCTAAGAAAATTCTGTTAAGTCTTTAAATTTGCTTAAACAAGCAAATTTCAGAATGTGAAGGACATAAATAAAAGAAGGGAAACAGAATTTTCCAGGGAATTAGAATAACTTTAAAAAAATCATGCTATCGACTCAGAGGACCAGAAACCTCATGGAACGCGCCGGGAGGGTGTCCCAGCGACCTGGGAGTGCCGGTGGCCACGCGGTGTGTGGGACTGCAGGGAGGAGAGCTGGGCGTGTGCGTCTATACCAGAAACAGGTCAGGCAGTGGTTTCAAATCAAAGCAACACACGGCCATTTAAACAGCTGGAATAAACACTCAAATGTGGTTCCAAAAAAATCAAAGCATCTGACTATACAATGCATTTATTTGTAGATACAGGCAGATAAATAATTCCTATAAATCTTAACTTTGCTCAGTGCTATGAACACCCATGATCTTATTTAAAGTTCCATCTTGATGAAAATGGATCTTAAAGTAAACTGGTGTAGAAATTTCTATTGATTTCATTTTACTAGGTCTATGTGCACCCTGTACCCAAATTATCTGTTCTGGAATTCTTTCACAGAATTTTCTTACTAAGATTAACTATCTTTGTGACTGTCAATTAAACAAAGGATTTACTATTTATAACTACTTCATCTCCTCTGGAAAAAGAAAAAGCCCATTTGAGGGCCTCATCAGCACTTTCTCAAAGCCCACCCTTTTCAGGCAGTGTGCTGAATGCAACATCAAACTGAGGCCGCCCTGCGATGGGACCAGGCATTCCAAGACAAAGCCCAGTGATGCAGGCGTGCGACGAAGAGGCTGGTGTGACTCAAATATCAATAAGATCCCAGGGGCACACGAAACACATCCCCTTCCCTAGCAAAGTTCCTGCCCCAACACCTGAGCCACAGGACCCATGAAGGGTCTGGAGAAATTTACACCTGAGCTGGCACAGCCAGAGACAGGGCAGCGAGGCCATGGGGGCTCACTGCTGAGCCAACTGCCCATACAAGCTCAGTGCACATCCCACAATCCAAAGGAGGTACTAGAACAATAACTAAGGCCACCAGCTTTGTCCACTGACCCCAAAAGGAAATTGTTTTTTCTCCCCTCAGTTAAAGGGTATCCTGTTTCTGAAATGAGAAAATATCTGATTCATCAGATACTGCCCAGGAGGACAGGCAGCAGCACAGACCCTTAGAGCTGCCAGTGACCAGTGGGTAAAGCACAGCAGGGGGGCCACGAAGGGGCCATGACACTGACATGGTCACCCAGTGATCACTCTCATTATGAAATGTTAAGGGCTCGTACCCTAACTACTACTACTTTAACATGGCACTTCCCCCTCAGCCCAAGCTATCCATGTGAGCCAGTGACACAGGGACCACTGGTCTTGGCCCTCCTGATCCCTGCCACACCCTCCCCTCCAAGCCACTCATGGACACAGACTAGTAGAAGGGTACATACTACTTGGACCTGCCCGTCCTCTCCAATCTGGTGGATCTGGACCTGCTGGGCGTTGGCCAGGGCGTAGTGCAGGGCCGGCGGCTGGGGCTGCGGTATCTCCGTGGCAGGAGGCGGTGTGCTCATCATGCTCTCTGCAGGGAGACAAACGGGCTCAGCGACAGCTAGGCAGACAAGCCGTACACGCACATGCCCCGGCCGCCTTCTCTTCCCTGATCCCCAACCCCAAACTCCCAGAGATGAGGAAAGGAAGCTCTTCATTCTGAAACCCGAGTCACGTCCCAAAGGAGGCCCTGGCATTTTGTAGAGTTCATTGGTAATCAGCATTAGATAACAGAGATTTCTGACCTGCAGACAGAAGGAAACTAAAGAACTGACTATTCACCGACATAGACTATTCTCATCTACTTATTTAAATGAAGTTCCTCAGGATATAGCAACAAAATGAAAAAATAGGAAAAAGTGGATAGTAAACTCTGTTTTAAACCAGCAATAAGTAATATCTGTCCTTGGTTAATTAAAGTAACTACAGAAAAAAGCTCCACTCACTTATGAGATGTCTGTATTAATAATGTGTATTAATTTTAATTGTAGTATCTCAATCAGAGAAATTTTCTCAAACACTTAGGACATTAAGGGCCCAGAAATCATTTTTAATTTTTACATATTTTTGTTGCAGGAAATTATGATGGATCAATAAAACACTTTTAAACACTAAAACATTACATTAGGAGGAAATTCTGTGAGAGAACTAATATGAATAAAAAAAATGTAAATGTCTGATTACTGAAGAAAAACCTTTCATGTATTTTTTCTAGTAATTTAATGGTGGGCATCAAACTGAGATGGTATATAGCTTATACTGCATATATTTCTTTAAAAAGTAATATAGCAATATGTCAGAAATTATATCTTTTAAAATTATTTCAAAGCATAATGAAAAATTTTAGGTGTCAGCATTATAAAGTGTCAACTTAAAAATACCCAAGGAAAAACACTTTTTCAAACTTCTTTAAGAGGGTAGTAACCAAAATATGTAAAATCCCCTCTGCTAGTTAATAAGAACTATATAACTACGTAGATTCCCAAATAATTCCTGCTCCAATGTTAAATCAAAATCAAGTGATTTTGCTGGTTTTCAAAAATGTAACAAAAAAGGATGATAGTCCCCAGGGAAGACACCACAGAAGATATGATTTGTGTGTGATGCTTCCCAAACCTAAGATTCAAATTACTGAATTTATCATTTCATCAATAGCTCCCTTTAATTATATAACATGAAGACCAGTTTAAATTCATGTTTTGTAACTCATACCGATATCCAAGTCCAGTACAAAAACTCTCACTGGTGACTTGTTTTTGATCAAGAACAGACCAAGGCCCACAGGCAGCGACGAGAGACAAGCGTGCTCACGCTGACAGGAGGCCCGGGGCAGTGCTGAGGAGGCCCGGGGCCCACTGCCCACTGGAAGAGACTGAACCAGAAAGGACAGGCCACCCAATGGGCCTCCTGCCGTCCCCAGCCTGGCTCTTCTCTGCACCCAGAGGAAAACCAGCCGCACACACAGACTTGCAGTCAGAGGAATGTCAAGAACTAGTTCTTTGCAACTATAAAATAATGGGCACTGAATAGACACCCACCTAAGATCTTCAACTCACCAAGAGACTGTGAGGAAAAAAGAGCTGAATTGTATTTTAGACAATAAAATGTAGCCATCTTAAACTCAAGTACAAATTTATAGTGTTGCTAGATAAAACACAACTGTTTTAATAAATTGATTTTTTAAAAATCCCTTGAAAATAGTGATTTTATAGTTTGTGCTCAAACTGGCAGTACTAATCTTGGCTCAGAATCTCATTTATAAGCATTTATTTGGAAGTTCTTTTTATGTCAGCTGATAATTCAAAAGTAAGCAAGACACCCCAGCTGGAAATACTACCAATAACAAAATCCTGGTTTAATTACATATTACTGAACTATTTCTGTCGCCAGAGTAGCCTGAAATATCAGATTTGCCTTGTTGGGCTCAGAGTATGTAGAAAGAACAATGACAGAAATTCCAGAAGGCCCTTTAACTAGCCACTTATTTTGCTTTACCTAATTTTAGCCAACCATGCAGTATATTAAAATAGAGAACTGAATCAACAGAAACATACAAAGCAATGTACTCTTTTTTAAAAGTTTGATTAAAAAAGGAATATGTTCTATGTTTCTCTCAAAACTAATTTGATTCCAGTGCTCACAAAGAGGCAGCCTTCAGACCAGGATGCCTCTGGCCTCTCGCAAACTGAGCAGAAAGGAGGCACCTACCAGGGCTTATTAGTAGGAGCGTGAGACTAAATGTAATAGCTCAGAAACTCATTCTTCATCCTCTCCAGCCACATAAACACCTAAAGGCCAAGGGAAAATAATTATGCTCATCTCCTTCATGTGGTTTTTTTAAAAGCCGCACCTTGAACGCTACCTTTCCCCTTACCCAACTGTGGCTGTGGCTCGCTCCTACTCCGAACACCTGGCACAGGGCAACATGGTAAATAACTAGGCAGAGAGGAAGTAAAGGAACTGCTCAGTACAGCACCCAATGTGGCCCTGACTGAGCCCATGCTTCCGCCTCCCCGCCAGGCGGCACTGGTGTATGGAGGCCCTGGTCTACATGCCCTCTTCTACTGGCCCCAGGAGGGAGCCTTAAGCAGATCTGGCTGCAGCTCCCCACCTGTCACAGAAGCAGCATTCACTAAGTAACTTACACTGCACATGTGCGCACAGAGTTAAGGCTCAAGTCACTGGGTTCCGAGTGGCAGCTGTAGGTTTTGCAAGCAAGTAGCCTCTTTCAGGCCCCTCCCCCAAGTCCTGCAGCTGGAACTGCTCCGGGCTGCCCCCGCAGTGTACCTGATGTGCTATATGAAGACGAGGACGGCGTTCTCCGGGAGAAGCTCTTGACGGCCAGGCTCTGGCCTCGCTGTTTCCGCCTCCAGGCTGTCCGGCATTTGGAGTCTATGCTCTGTTTGATTCGGTACCAGTCAGATTCCGTGATTCCAAATTTATAGAAGAGGTGACCTGGAAGAACACAGCCCAAACAAAAGCACCATGAGATGAAGGCCTCCCTCTTGGGTCCTGGCTGTTTGGGAGCAACTTGAACACAAAAATGTGATTGGGGCTGAGAGCCTCCCCCTCAGGCATACCAGTTATTAACTTTTAAATAACTTTTATTTAACTTTTAAATAACTCTGACTGGTGCCACCCACACCAGACAGAAATAAGGCAACAAGGGCTTACACGAGCTTCCCAGATGCTCCATAGTCAAACTCCTCTCTATTCTAACTCCCTGGATGTCAAAAATGAAAATCAAGGTGCCCAATGATTTTATCAAAACTGTTTCTCCAGACTCCAGCTCAAAATTCCTTCTGCTCATTCCTGTCTGCCTGGCTGTCTCCCTCCCTTCTTTCAAGTCTTGGCTCAAATAGGACCTCCACAATCCCACCTCAACCAGCCCATTTGACCCTAAGGTCCCTCCCACCTCCACTCCTGTTCTGGGTCTCTAGCATTTTAAAGAATTTATATATTTATTGTGTTTACTCTGTTTCCCTCACAGACACAGAGATCTTTATTTTGTTCACCCATGTATGCCAAGAACCCAGAATACCCAGGCCCATAGTAGATGCTTCAACACTTGTTGATTAACTTAGAAACTACAAGACATTCTCCCATTGCTACTTGAGTCTCAGCCTGGCTTATGTAACTCTCTGGGTGTCTCCATCTGCCTCCCCGATCAGGGTGGACACTCTCTAAGGGCAGAGGTGACTTTTTACTCCCCCAATACATAGGCATTACCGCTACTGAACTGCTGGCCACAGAGGGTGCATGGAGTCTTGCAGTCCTCCAGTAGTTTGCCCTGCACTCAACAGATATGTTCCTGGTACCCACATTTGTTAACCTCTTACGTCACAGACAACTCTCAAGATGTGACTGAATAGCATCCAAAGACCACCATATCAATAACAAGGGACCTGGTGATATAGGAGGCCACTGAAGAATGAGTGACAGACGGAGACCCTCGTTGCCAGCCCTGCCCAACGCTCACTAGTCACACCACCTCTTCTTCATGCTGAATCAACAGAAAGTAATGGTCATGAACATGGGAACCACAAGAAATGCTTCAGCAGGGTGACCTCCTCTCTAGCTGGCCCGTGAAACTTCACTGATTAATGGAAAAACAAATGGATGAAATTCAAAAACTGAATAATAAAAAGATTAAGCTGAAAAACGTCCTGTTTTGACTACGAAAAGCATTAAGTTTGGACCATCTACTGAGAATTAACTTGATGCCCAACTCTTAAAACCAGTTCCTATGAAGACCAAAATACTACAATTAATCAAAACAAAGGAACTGTGTGTTCCCCTCAGTACTGTATTAAGTATCAAAAGTTTCTTTTGTCCCAGAAAGACATTTCTTGCTTATGCTTAAGACATCTTTGACTCTACATATAATGAAAACCAAAACCAAAATTTCTATAATCTAAATAAAATAAAAAAGAAATTGGGTTAAGGAGGGGATTTATAGGATCAGAAAGAACAATAACCTAAGATAGTTTTAGCAGCAGGACTTTGTAATCCTCGTGTGTAAAAGGAAATACATAAGTGAAGCAGCAACTCTTTGCTTTCTGATTTTCAGGTCATCTCTAAAATAATCACAGAATCATTCATCAATATCCACTAAGTGATTGCTACACACTGGGTATGGCTTTAGGTGCAGGGGGTGGCCTCTCAAAGTCCTGGGCTAGTGACCAACTTCAGTGACAAGAAAACCCAACTACTTGCTATACTGCAGAAGAACCTGAGTATGAAATGCAGTTGTACTCAATTCATTGAGTTGCAGGAGAACTCAATTCCTGACTGCAATCACAGGGGAATGCGACTATCAGAACTGCAGCTCTGCAGTCACAGCAGAACCCAACTACTGCCTACAGCTGCAGAGGAGCCCAGCTAGAACTGTGGTCTCCAACACAAGAAAAGCAACAGCAATCACAGTACCAAAATATCTTATTAAGTATATGCTTCAGTAAAGAGAAACATTCTACAAACTATTTTCCTGTTCTCCTCATACCTTCACACTCAAGGAAAAAACCTTCTGAATGCCTCAGGGAATTAATGAAATTATACCAATTTACAAAAAGTGTTAGTAACAGAAAAGACTATACATACAAGACACACACGGGTGTACACAACGTCGACATGTAAATTCAACTTTGTAAAAACCAATCTGCCAGTTCAAACCCTGGCTTTCATCCTTTGGAGAAAAAATATATATCCATGTAGTTATACATTATCCATTTCTAAATTCTCCTAAGACATCCTATTACATAATTCCTTCCAAAAGCAACTCAACTGGATGGCAAATGCCACCCTGATGGCTGCCAAGGAAAACTAATGAATCAGCAACACAAATGCTCCCCGGGTGAGGACACAGGGGGCTGGATCCCAGTGGGGCACGCTGGAGTCAGCTCTGCCCTCAGCAACCCTGTAGCATCGGGGAGGCGGGGCAGCTCCAGGAAGGAGCCCTGAGAGCAGACGGTGCAGCCTCCAGACCACACCATCAGAATGGAAGCTGCCGTTCTGACTTTTCCTAAAGCAGTCTTCATCTGAATTTAACTGGTACTTTATCTCTGAAGTTATTTGATGCTCATAAGAAAAACTCATGAAATATGAATGTCATTACCGTCACTTCAGTTACAAGTCGAATTATCAGTGAAGAGAGAGACCCAGCTTTAAAATGCAGGCCTCCCAGCGCCCACCCAAGTGGAAAAGAAATGGTCACAGCATAAACCCCAGGAAGTGCCTCACTCGGCCCTCAACAGCACCCAAGAGACCCACCGGGGGAACTCGGGAGACCACGAAGAAGATGACATCAATCTCACGCCATAGCCTCTGCTCCCATGACTCCCCTCAGCTAAGCTATTGCCCTGGCTGCCCTGTGTAGGAGACAGCGTAACTCTAAGGCCATTTCTGGTTCACTGCCCCAGGGAATCGGGTCCCTGTGGAGCTACAGAACCATCTCATCTGGAGGGTGAGCCACTGAGCCCTCTCAGCATCTTTGTGCGATAGCTGTTCAGCTGGTAAGCCCCCTGGGCCACCTCCAGAAAGATGGGCCCTGTGAGCCAGCCCCTCTGCCTTCCTAGCAAGCTGTCTGGTCACCTCCTAAAGATCTGAAGAGTCGGTCACTGTTAACTGCCTTCTCCCTTTCCAGAATGCCCATGGCTGACACTGGTAGTACAAATCACAAAACCAGACTCCCAGCTCTCAAATAATGAGCCTCCCAGAGGAGCTGAGGCACACTGTGGGAAAAAGGAACAGAGGAAATAAAATGAACAGAGCACGTAATCTCACATCCTTGGTGGGTGGCATGGAGCTTATCAGTCGCAAAGGAATGAAAAACACTATCATTGCTAATGTAATCTCAAGTTCAAGGGGAAAGAGAAGCAAAAAACTGAGTGCCAGCAATTTATTTCTTAGAGTTACAGTCTTGACTTCAGTGACTAGCCTATAAAAACAACACATCTTCAGCACTCTGAGTGAGAGGAAAGTGGCCAGCACGCTCTCTCGTGCGGGTGGGGCCCACGTGCCTCACTGACACACCATGCACACCTCATGTATCCAGAGTGTCCCAGCCTCACGGCCAGATTAGCCCCTTCTCTCCGAGCAGCGGCGATCTGCTGAGTGAAGACAAGCACGATGGAGTGACACCACGGCTCGGTTCCTAGGAGGAGAGGTGCCACCGCCAGGCCTCTGCAAGCACAGCATCCAGGTGACCTGTGAGCAGGCCCCCCTTCCTCACCACTGGCCCACACTGCCCAAAGCTTCCTCCCAGCTCTCGCTCAAACGGTGCTTCTGCGTCCCCACAGGCAAGTGGTGGGACCCCCACCGAGAAGCTGTGCGAGACACATTTGATGACCAAAGTTCTAAAGAACCCAGGCCCTGTGTACTGTGCTGACATGAACCCCAAAATTCACATCCTTCCCAGGACCACAGAATGTGACCTCCCTTGGAAAGAGGGTCTTTGCAGATGTGATTAATTACATTAAGATGAGGTCATACTGGAACACAGTAGGTTCTAAATCCAATATGCCAGGTACCCTTAGAAGGAAAGGAGAAAATACACGGGGAGAAGATGGCCATGTGACGTCAGAGGCGCAAGGATAACATGGCTGTGCGATGATGGAGACACAGGGAGAGACAGTCGGGTGACAATGGAGACCCAGTGAGGCCAGCCATGGGAAAACAGAGACATGGACCATTTGAGGATAACTGAACATGTCTGTGTCACCCAGTCTGCAGAAAGAGTAGAGACTGAGGCGGGCGTGACAAAGTACCCAGTGCCCACATCTGCCACTACTTAAGCTCACTGCTCAGTAGTTTTGATGCATCTGTTCATTTGTTCCATTTTTTGAGTAACAATCAACAATACAAATTAAACTGAGTCCAAAGGAAAAAAGGTCAACAAATACTTTTAACCTTTCAAAAGTCCGCCTAAAGTTTGGTGCTGAGAAGGCTGCGGTTTTCAATGGCTGCTAAACGAGGGAGAGCTTGGAAGGCAGCCAACCGCCCCCATGCAGGGAAACAGGACTAGCTCGCTTGGGCCATGCAGTGCCTCCGCCATGCCACTTGGACTCCCTGGGCACATCATGTTCCCTTGTCCCCACCCCCACATGCTTCTGCTCTGAGTACCCCCTGCCCAGCTTCCTTCCCTACCACCACTGTGGAATGTTCTCCATGCTTCTGCCTAATAACCAGTGTGTTCCAAGGCACCTCTCCAAACCAGAGGCACCCCGTGCTGTTAGCCCTGTGATTCCCTATGGGAACAGTAGCCCACCACCCAGAGGCCATCACACCTGCACAACACGGAGCCCGGCCCAGGCCACTCTCGGAGCCTCTATGCAAGTACCGCTCTCTGTTGGGCCTTTTGTCTCTAACCACTGCGGTGTGGTCGACCTCCCTGTGACGCCCTCAGGGCCGCGGCCGTTCCCATTCACCTGTATCTGACTGCGCACAGTACAGTTGAGAACTGCTCCTTGTTCATCTTTGCGTCCCAAGAGTACCTCGCACTGTGGGTTAGGCTGTCACACACCGTCACACAGTATCCTGTCACCATGGAAACCCATGTGTTGTACGCACATTTGTGCCAGGCCCACAGATCTGAGTGGTGCCCTCTGTACTAGGCATCATGCTCTAAAGCATGGGTGGGCAGGCAGTCCACAGACCCCTTCCTGCTTCGGAAAGTCACGTTTACATGCCTGTTCATTTACATTTGGTCTGTGGCTGCTTTTAGAGCTGAATAGTTACAACACAGACCCTATGCCGCAGCCTAACATACACATCAATGGCATGTCCCTTGGGAAAAGGTGCGACTCCTGCAACTCTCTGTTCATCTGAGAACTGCTTTATCCCCACCGGAGGGACTGAAGTCAGTGGGTTTCACATGCAGTTTGTCAGAAGCTACTTGAAATGATCTTCAGGGTCTGAAAGGCCCACACTCCCAGTGTCCTTCCTCCGGGCTGGGCACAGGCAACATTTATAAAGGAAATGCTCTATCAAGAAACCCCTCCTCCTGCTCTATGACAAACTCTGATACCAGTGTCCCCCCAACACAATAGTGGAGGTCCTGACTTGTCCCAAAAACACTGCCTCGCAGGGCCCACCCTGCAGTCAGGTCCTTCCTTAGGGGGGTGAACAGAGGACAGGAAGCCCGCACTTACACCTGATGCCATAGATGGTGAGGGGGTCGAGCTGCTTCTTGCCGTGCTTCCCCTGGCCCGAGAGGTTGGAGACAGCCTGCACCTCGCGGTGGAAGAGGTAGTCCAGCAGCGTCAGCGCCATCTTCTCGGCCGTGCGGCAATTGGTGCTGATGTGCAGCATGTCGGAGGGGATGATGGCGCAGCGCACCCGCATCTCGGGGTTGTTCTCGTCCCCCAGCCAGGTGCCGTTGGGGTAGTCCTCTGA
Organism: Micronycteris hirsuta; assembly: GCA_004026765.1. NCBI lineage: Eukaryota > Metazoa > Chordata > Mammalia > Chiroptera > Phyllostomidae > Micronycteris > Micronycteris hirsuta. Next base: position 63,067 of record PVJI01006398.1, read on the forward strand.
AAGACGGAAGGGGTCTCAGACAAGCTCGCACACTCCAAAGGGCCCAGTGCTTAGCTCAAATACACACAGGAAAGATCTGTGGGGGCTGGTCATCAAATCACTCCCCCAACTTCCCAAATGCTGGCCAGGAGGACTGGGGCAACATTTGTTGGCCACGATGCCTACAGTCACAAAACAGTGGTGTGAGATCTTATGTCTGACCAAGAACAGAAACAAGGACATTGTTCCCCAAGAACTGGCCTGGGTTTCTATGATGCATCTCGGGAAGATTAATGTAATATGCTGTAACACACAAATGTTCCTCTGCCCTGGAGACTGGCTTCCACAGGGCTGAGCCCGCCTGGTTAACTCACTTAAAAGAAAACAGAAGGCAGAGAGCTGTGTGTTGTCGGTACGTCTGCCACTTACCCGATGGCCTGCCCAGCCAGAGCTCTCACAAGTATGATAACAGGTAGCTGCGGTGGCCCCAAAGCAACAGATGCTGCTGCTGCCTGGACCCCACACACAGGCCCGTGTGTCTGGAAGAAGTGACATCAAAACCCGGATTCTCTTTATAACTCCAGTGGGGTAAAGAGCTTTAAAAAAAGACTTGTGTTTGTTTTTAACTTTGCCCCGCATACAGAGGGCAGCAAATTAGAGTGGTCTCAGAGAGCCTAGAAGGAGATTAGAGAGGGAGGCTGCTTGCAGAATACACTCCCTCGGGTTCTGACTGTGAATCTGGGCCCTCAGCGTGGGACAGCCACATGGAATGTCCCATCTCTGGGATGAGAATCAAGGCACAACCTTGTGTCTAGAGGACTTTGTGACTCAAATCTCCACTCGAGGTGCTCCAAGAAGAGGCCGCCTGGAGGCTGGGCACATCCTAAGTGAGACAAACTATTGACATGATGTAAGTCTGACCTCCTGAGGAGCTGGGCAGCAGCCAGCTCAGCATGAGTAAAGGGCTCAGGGATGCTACGCTTCCCACACTCTCCTCTCCTCACTCTGAGTCCTTCCCCTGTCCTGCTGTGTGACCTTCACTCCCTTGACCTCCCAGCAGTGAACCAGGAAGCATATAGATCAGAAGCATCTTCTGACCTCCTGCTCAGAGCACTGTGACCCCTCTCCTCTCCTCACAACCGAATTTCTTTTCCTGCCACTTGTTCTTCCTTTAACCCTGTGGAGACACACCATTTGTGACTTTGAGATCTCAAAGGTTCCTCATGGCAGACTGAACACCCCCGAGCCTTGCGTCTGCACGCCCCAGCCTTTGGCTTTCTCAGCGGTCATCGAAAATGCAAACGCCCAGAGCTCAACAATCACGAGTGGGAAGGACCCACTTTCTGTACCTTCGGCAGGGCCACAGTGATATCATGGGTCAGGCGCAATGCTGATGTGGAGAGAAGAGGGAGGGCAGTGAGGTGGCTAGCTCTCCCTCCCACCCAGGAGGAAAAGCACTTCACTTACAATCACAACCCAAAAGAACTATCGATTCTCCCTGGAAACTCAGCAGCTTTCAAGCAATCTATTCTGACCCTAAAGGGAAAGCAAGTTAAGGTGCAAGAGATAGTCACTGTGCAAGTATGCCACTGTGGGAGGGGAGGGACATTAACAGGCAGAGGTAGAACCTCCTTCTGGCTGGCCGGGCTCTAAGAGACGCCAGCTTTCTGCTGAGTGTCTACTAGACCTGTGGGCTGTCAAGTCATGTCACAGCCACAGTGATCACTACTTCAGAATTTCTCATGACCTTTATTCCTAAACACCCTGATATTCACATTCCAGCCACCATGCACAGAAGAGGTCCCCAGAAAGGGTGGCCAGCCTGCCTGGCTTTGCCAAAGGCCTGGAGCAGAGCAAAAGACCAAGTGGCTAGCTGTCTGTGACTCCTACATCCTGTCCCCTTCACAGACACCTCCCCTAGCTCTGCTCCTGAATCAAGAGATTTCTAGGAACAGCAGGCAAGGCTAGGTGCCCAGGCAAGGTGGCTCCATGGCCCCCCAGGGGCACCGGCCATGAAGGATTGCTGCAGGTGGCTGAGGCTAGGCTCCTGGCTTTGGCTAAGGGCAGAAACCAAATCACAGATCGAAGGTTTGGAACCCAGAGTAAGAGGTAAGTAAGCAGCCTCATTTCTCAGAGACACAGGCAGCTGGGGGTGGAGAGACGGTGCCATGAGCATATGCTCAGATATGTGCTTTTTTCTGAAGGTCAGTCAGCTACTGTTATGTTTAGCCTTTCTACGGGAAAACAAAATAAACACATGATCTAAATACGATGAGATGGGACTTTCAGAGGGGCTGTCATGAGATCATAGCTAGAACGCCAAAAGGGCTCTAATGTCTTGGGCATTTTTTAATTTATCTACAAATACTTTACTGGGCAACTCTATACCTGCCACTGAGTCTAGTTACACCAAACAGAAGGTCTGCCCTCCATCTGTAGCAGTCAAGCCATGAAGCAAGTAGAGAGAGAAAGTGGGGCTGGGAAGAGAAAGGGCACAGGGAAGGAGCAGAGGGGGAAGGAGAAGAAGAGGAAAGGGGTAAGAGAGGAGGAGAGAAGGGAGGAGGGGGGTAGGGCTGCTATAGAGAAAAGGGAACAGGACAGTCTTCTGGGACCAGGAAACGATATTTTAGTTCAAAACTTGGTTATAGACAGTTAATGGACTCAGTGGGAACTGAATATTCATGCCAGAGTCCTCGAGCGCCAGAGTCCTCGAGATGGGACACAAAGATGTGTCTCAGACACAGTGACCTAAAGGAACAGCAGGAGGACTCCAAGGACTGGAGAGTGAGGGGCTGAAAGGCCATCTATGCTTCTCCCCATCGGCGGGAAGCTCCCAGAAACAAACTCTGGCCTCTTGGGCCAAACTCGGCAAAACACAGCATACCGTTCCAATCCAATCAGGCTTGAGAGGTTGAACCCCTAGCCAATGTTTAGCCCCTCCTGACAGAGGGCTTTGAGGAGTAGAGGCTCTGCTTAGTGAGGTGCTTGCCAGAATGCAGGATTCCTAAGATCCTCTAGGTGGCTGGCTGCCTCACCAGCTAAAGCGACGATGGGCCAGGCTTCCCCACACCTGGTTCAGAATTGCCTCCATGCTGCTCTGGGTCAAGTTGTAAGCGAACACACTGAAATTCGTGGACACATCTCATGGACATCTGAGACCCTGAGTCAGCCCATACTGAGCTGATGAGCAGAGGGGAGGGGGGTACAATGAACAGAGAGGTGGCAGCTACAAGACAGGAAGCTGTAGAGCTGACCACTTCAGATGGAGACCGGAGCCAGCCTCCGTAACAAGAGGACTGCAAGCAGCCGCCCCTGGGGAGGTTCAGAGGAGAAAGCATTTTGCACTGGCCTGGGCTGGGAAGGGCTACGTGCTCTGGGAACGAAAGGGAGTCAGTGTGGCAGAGCAGGAAGCACTGGGCAAAGAGGTGAGTAGAGAGAACCGAACAGGGAGCAGCACAATCTGTGCTGAGAACAAACAGATGGGAGATGGGGCAAAAGAGAGCACAAGTGGCCGCTTCTGGGGCTACTTAGCAGTCCAGGAAGGACCCAGGGCACATGGGCATTAAATCACAGGACAGAATCTATGGTGTGTGAACTTAAATATTTAAACAAGAGGATCCCATGTGAACCCACAGGGAAGCGCAGCAGCATCCTGAACCCCTAGGGGTCCTGGACAGTGCTACCCTGCCTCCCTGACTGCCATCAACCCTGCGCACAGGCCAGTGCCCAGATGGTGAGCTGGAGCTCTCAGCCTAACTGCCAACACCGCCAAAGACTGAAGTGACCTTTCTCAGGGATAACAAGCACAGTGAACTCTGCTGAGCAAGTTCTCCATGTTCACATGACATATTCAAAGCAATGTAAACACCAGGCGAGAGCTAAGTGTTGTCTTCCAAACAGCGAGTCAACATCTTGTCCAAGTGACACTGAGACTGTGAGCGGAGGGAGCGCAGGCAGGGCGGCCCTTCAGTCAAGAAGAGACGACTACTCAAGGTCTCTCTGCACTCTCTGTGAGCCTTGCTTCTTGCTCCAGCCCTGAGTACTAGCTTCCTGTCGGGCTGCCTCCATACCCAGTCCTCTCCTTCCACCAAAGCTGTGCCCCTGCGCCGTGTCTCCCACTGGCACCATGGTGGAGAGGCCCTGCCCAGCCTCTCGAATTACAGGCTTGCCGGGGAGCAGGGGCCTCTGATGCTCACACCTGTACTAGAAGCACTTCACCTTGTCTAAACCCCATACTTCGCCCTGGCGCCCATCCTTCCTTCAAATGTCCCCCACTGAAGAGCCTCACAGTTCCAGGAACAATGAAGAAAACATGCCCACAGGCCAGCATGGTGACTTCCCATTTTCACGGACACAGGAAGCACCTGTGTGTGTGATGGCAGATCTTTTCAAGTTGCTTCAAGAGGAAAAATGAAAAAAAAAAAAAAAAGACTTCATCTATGCGACTTAATTCTTTTGAAGGCAAAACATGATGTTAAATTAACAAAAAAATGTATAAATGAAAGCCACTTTTTACGTAAACACTGATCGTCAGTAAGACTGATTCATAGGAAACACCTCAGGGCTCACAGAGCGGTTTCCGCTAACAGTGCTGTCAAAGGAAGTACCAAAGAGTCCGACGTGACCGGGGCAGCACTGCCCTCTTCACTGAGGAGGCGACCATCCCACGTGGAGCGTGAGAAACATGAACCGGAGAGAGACTTAGGTGGGCTCAGTGGGCCCTGGAGGGCTACTTCCTCACCAGGCCCGGCACAAGACAGTCAGCTTCAATGTCCCATGACGACCCCGCTCCCTGCTGATGCCTTGTCTGAGGACAAAAGCAGACAGGACAGAAGTAGACGGACTTCCAGAAATGTAACTGGAATATTCTGGAGGATAAACAATATCATTTTAAACTCCTACAGTAGTTATTATTTCAGGGAATATTGTTCCTTCCCCGCCAAAAGTAAATTAGTCTAAAAATTAAGTTTTCTTATCAGTCCAGAAAATAATGACTTAACATTTCTCTGGTAATGCAGGGAATTATCCAGAAACTTTATTACAATCAAACAGCTCAAGATTTTATAACCTATTTATAACCTACTCATTCCTAACTTCACTTAAATGTCCTATGAGTCATGGTTGCATGGTCATCTCGGGAGCAGAAAGTCTGAACTAGGCAGTGGAGAAAACACAGGCTCCGGCAACTCTGACAGCACAGAGGTGAAAACCAGTGCCGCAGGAAGGGACAGGAGACCCAGCTCAGAGGGAGCGGAGGACAGGGGTCCACCGTCACCATCCATGGGGCCCTGGGGAGACAGGCAGTGCCTCCAGGCTCCTGGCCAGAAGAGGGGCTCAGTGGGGCCACCGGGTGCGCGCTTCTCGCCCGAGTCGCGACGGGCACGCCTGCTGACCCGGCTCTGCTCCTGGAAATTCTCAGCCCTAATTCACCTCCGATTGGGAGCCAGAGCCCCGTCGGATTCCCACTTCTTCCCAGTGACAGTGAATCGTGTCTTTCAAATGGAAAACAAGACAGAGTACCTGCCCACATAAATATTTGAGAAATTTGAGAAATTTGCCTTTTGACAATTCAGAAAGGTTATATTTATTTTACTAAAATTGCTTGGTCCAGTTTTGGCATGTGAAACAATAGAAAGATTCTAGTAGCTTTATTAGAAAACTACCAGTCGAATTATAAGAAAAATAAACTTGCTTTCTATTCCAATCATTTAAATCTTCAATGAAATTAACTGGCACTCCTGAAAAACCTACAATGAAAACCCTTCATCAGTAACTTGAATTTTCTTACCATTAAAATACACACACTTGTTTTGAGGTTCCATTTTAGTGCCAGGAAAATGAAATGAACAGGAGAAAGCACTGAGATGAAAGGACGACCACATGCCCGTGGTCAAGTTCAAAACCAAGAAACACAACCAGCCACTGTTATGCTTCCTTCCCCACCTGTCGATATACATACACACATACACATACATTCCCCTGGGATTGTGACACACATTCCTGTCAACAATGCCAGTCAGCCTCGGCTCCCAGTCACTCTGCTCTCCCCAAGACCTAGACTTGAAAACAAATCTCTCTTCCAGGGATAAGAGTGGGTCATGTGGGGCAAAAAACCAGACAATCGTTACTCAGCACCTACAATGTACCAGGGTCTTCACATGCACTACTGCAACTCAGGGGCTCTCTGCTAAGCCAACTGGACAGCAAAGCTGATTTTATACGATGTATCCTTGCTCCTCCAAAGCAAACAGCAAAGCCCATGTCTATGGACGGTGGCACTACGCACATCTTGTGCACGAATGACCTCGTAAAGCGCAAGGCTGGGTAGTCTAAATGCCACCTCGCACCAACCTAGCCTAACCCACCACCTCACCCCTTTCCAAAGATGATGTGGTTTTGCCCGTGGTGTTCCGGCTGCCAGCCACACAAAGTATCTCAAAAGTCGCGGTGTCCCAAGGTGTCAGCAGCTCTTACGGGAAAAAAATGAGGGATCTAGTGCCCACTTCCCACAAATGTGCTGCTTGGACATACCTGCGGATCCTGATTACGTTGCTCTGCTCCCAGAGGCCACTGCGCCCTTGCCGAGAGCTGCTGCCCCAACAGCTATTATGACGACTGTACGTTCTGTTCTTTACAGCCGTGAGGGGTAACTGCTGACCTGTTTCAGTCCCTGCCCGAAGGATAACAACCAAACCAAAAGAAGGCAATACTTCGGGATTCCCTAAATGCTTCGGGGTTGTTCAGAGACTCGAAACATGGTGTCAGTTCCACAACACGACAGACCTCGTGTCAATCTAGTGCCCCAGGTCGGCCTCCACCTTCTCTAAGCAAGTCTTCAGAGAACAGGTTCATCCTGGTCACGAGCAGGCGTCAAGTTGTATTCTTCATCTATACCTAAAACCAATTTAATCCGGCTTTTGTAAAAGAGTGCCCAAACTGTTTATGCATTTCAAAAGCGACATATGCATAAAATAAAAGAAACAGTTCCAAATATGGATGGTGATAGAAAACAAATCCACAGAGAATTCAGTGAACAGGAAATCTCAGGCCAGTGTCCTGAAACCTTTCAGATTGCATTACTATTGTATACATACATTGTGGATGGAACTGTTTCAAGAGCCAGGACATGGATTCTCTGTAACTAAAAATAATTAATTTCTTCCACCCAAGGTAGAAAGTAAGAATCCTATGTGTAATATATGAAACATTTTGTTGTTGTACTACTTACAATGATCTGTCCCATAAACACTCATGTGTTGGGGTATTTCAAGGTCCCTGGGGGCTATTTTTATGTAAAAATAAAGCTGCATTTTTCACAACATGTCAACTCTGGCCATCTGCTAGTTAAGTATCTATGATGTTTAGATATTTAAAAACATATCTATGATATTTAGATATTTAAAAACATATCAAAGATATCAGATGCTTCAGAAAGATCACCCCAACCGTGGACCGTGCGACACTAGGGGTGGGGGAGGGGCTGGAATGATTGAAAGAGGGGAAGGCACGGCCTGTCCTGAGCCACGTGAACACGCGGAGAGGACAATGGTGACGACCAGGTGGACCTCCAACAGGTCGTCCTTTCTATGAAATCAAGATTTTATAACTGCATGAAACAAAATTTGAGAATTTCAGAAATCTGTTAAGAATTGGCATTCCCCAAACTACAAATTACAGAGATTTCAATTTAGAAATGGTATATTCTACCATTTTCTTATAAAATGCTTTTCTGGTATGAGCTATTTTAGTTTTGTTTTGTTTTTTGAGTGGGATGTTTTAGATCAACAATTCTATTATGGAGATTTTATCAATAATGCTCAAATACTTCTTAAAGTGAAAAAACTCTTCAACCATCCCTGAAGTAGTCTGTGCCCAGCCATGAGCCGAGTTCTCTGTAATTAGGCAGCCCAGTGGCTAACGACCACCTGAATGGAGTTAAAGGAAGGCCTAAATTACAGCCTCAGCATGTCCTGACTCCACATTTCAGGTCCTGCCCCAGCCTCCCTCTGCCTACCCTCTGCGTTTCTGCAGGTAATAATGGGATGTAGTTTCAATTATTTGCACAATTCTTCTGCTCTAACATTTCTTCACCATGAGTTATCTCACCAGAAGCAGAATCTGGGGTGGGGAATGCTTGCATCATGGGAACAATTATGATCGCTCTGTTCTCCCATTTCTGTAAAAGATCTCAGAGCCTCCACCACATCCGTGAGGTGATGGGGTGGAGAGAGCTGGGGCCTGACTCACTCTAAGACGTCCCTAGGAGAGGAGTCAATGTCACTGAGTGGCAGTTGAGGTTAGGAGTTAAGGGACAAGACATCTCATATCACAAGATGACACGTGCTGCCTGATCGGTGTGATATTTCTTTGAAGTTTTTTTGACATCTCCAACGTTCAGATCTTTCATGTTTACAAAGGAGTCAGTGGTTAGAAGACTGCTGCTCTAGGAAAGTCTTGTCTGCGCATTCGGAGTCCAGGGCACCAAACAGCTACACATACCACAACACCAAAACTAAAGCCACGCTGTGCAGTATGTGTGGTGGGCAGAATACTAAGGTGGCTCTGTGACCTCTGCACATGTTTATGTCATGGGACAAAAAGGATCCCATAGATACCATTAAAGCCACTGATTAGTCACCCTTAGGGTAGAGGAGTCTCCAGGTGGACCTGACCCAATCATGTAAGACCTGTACAAGCAGAGTTTTTTCGGATGGTGGCAGAGGGAGATGGGGACAATGGAGATGTTAGAGGGTCACGGGGACTTGACATGAAATAAGACCATTGTAAAATGAAGGGGCAATGGGGCAAGAACCTGAGCACAGTCTTTGGCCAACAGCCAATAAGAAGATAGGAACTTTAGTCCTATAACTAGAAGAGCCCAATCCTACCAACACCCTAAATAACCTTGAAAGCAGATCTTCCCTAGCACCTCCAGATACCAGTCCAGCACGGCCGACACCTTGACTCAGGCCTTGTAAGCCTGTGAGCAAACACTTCTGCCCTCCAGCGCTGCGAGATCACAAACAGTGCCGTTAGACCCTCTATGTTGGTTGCAGTGTCATGCAGCACAGAAACACAAATGTTTGTATAAACTTCAAAAGGAACGATTAGAAAAGGCTACAAGGGAGGCCTCTAGGCCGTTGCCCTGCTGCACCTGGAGCTCTAAAGCTGCAGGACCATGCTGTCCATCGGGGGCTGCAGGGCTGGTCAGTCACAGAAGCTACTTTAGGAAATGTGTTCGGTCAGACATTAATACGTGGAGTACAGGTATTTGTGAACTATTTCCAAAATAGTATTAAATCCATTTTCAAGCCAATCTCTGGACTGTCTTTTCCCAGCTTTAAGTTCACCAACAAGTTTTTAAACCCTTAGTGCTCAATCCATGCTTGAGCTGCTCCCAAAACCCAGTGTTCACATACTTCTTACTTCTCCTCTGACCCTCACTCCAAAGTGCTTAACTCACACTTCAAACGTTTCAATGTAGTATCACCTCCACCATGTCCCTCTCCTACACCAGACAATCTCTGGAGCAAACATCATTAACTCTGGGGTGAAAGGATGAGCCAGGAAAGAAGGGCTGTGGCTTTTAAGTGATGGATAAGGTGCTGGAGGTGAGGACCAGGGCAGCCCACAGTCTGGGGAGGGACAGGGCTGGGAATGAGCCAAATGAGGCTTTTCCTCCTAGCACATGGTACTTAAAATCTGGCACCAATTTCTGAGCCCTTATAAATTAAGGCATTTATATTGTGACTGTGAACTTTATTCACATGTGTCACCTCCAGTGTCAATAACACCCTACTTCCTGACCCGTTTTTGGTTTTAGACACAGTAACTTTGTACCTGTGGACCAAACACACATGCTTATTGGGAGTGATGTGACATCTTTAAGCTTTACACAGGTTGATAATTTGGGGTTTTTTTAACTGGCGATTCAAGAAGGTTGAGTCACGTGGAGGATAATGATACAGGAAAAGGGAAAAAACAAACAGCTCTTGGTAGTGGAGTCAATTCTTTTCCCACCGCCATGGTGTGTCTTCAGAGAAAGAGCATGACCACACCACCGACCAAGGCCACGGCCACCTACTCAGGCCAGGACAGCCAGGAGGTCAAATTCTCGACAGCAGGGTGGGGCCAGGCGGGCAACTTTCCCTGTGAACTTCTGCCTGCTTAGCATGGATGCTGTCATGAGCTCAACAGGAAGAAGCAAGTGTTAAAGGAGTGGGGCACCCCTGGGCACAGACAGGGTGTCCCTAATCAGTGTCACACACTGTCCATTCTGAAATTCAGAGTGGACGCTGAAATGATGTTGCCCCCCCAGACACTGTTGTAGACTGTCCTCCCCCCCGTTCTCTGATTAGGAGAAGCGCAGCATTCACTACATGGCCATGTTCAAATAGCCACTGACATTCTTATATTAGTTCCTCTTCATTAACTTGACTTCATTTTGGTCACTAATCTGTCTGTGATCCTATTCTTCTTAGCAGCCAATTTATGATCACTAATAAAATATGTTTTAATGTTATCACACAAAAAATTTATGTGAAAATAAGTTTATATAAAATAAACTATGGAAATAAATTCTCAAGAAATGTTTTTGGCTAAATTTCCCTCCTTATGTATATAAGGCTGATGTTTTATGAACCCAGCAATTTGTATTAACCTTACGTCATAGCCCCTGGCACCATGAACATCCTGGGGAACATGACCTGGCTTCCCATTATGGTGACTGACCACCCTCACAAATGAACTGCTTCTCCCAAACTACACTTTACCACCCTCACTGAGCATATCACAGTTCTCTACCATATAAGTCAGCTTCCTGACTGGGCTTTGGAACATTCATGAGGCCAATCTCTGATATCAATTCAATTACACTTCAAGTACAACCTTCCCACTAAAATTAAGCACCCAACATTTTATGCACAGGATTAGTCAAGTTTTCTGAAAATTATCACATGCATAAATAGCAAAAATTTAAGCTCTTCATTAAGAATCTAACTAAACCTCTTTATTAATCAACAGATTCCATTCTGGTCCATGTTTGCTCATTTGTTTCTCTAATTCATTAACCAGCTTACTCTTTGAAGGAGTATACCCAATACACTTCCTGTACTTCATACTAATATAAGTACACGAAGGCCAAATCCTCCACAGATAGACAGAGTAAAAGCTAGGGAGTAAGTTTACTGTTCACTGCTCTCAAAAGGTAGCACATTTTTCTTGTTCTACTGGAGTCTATGCCACGGCAGATGGAATTCCCTAAGCAAAATACTGGGATAAAATGATACAGTACCTTTGCAGCATAATAAAATAACTCCAAATTTTATATAAAACAGCATGTCAATTCATGCAAACCATTAAGAATTCTTCAGAAGTAACCATTTTGATACCTGTGGTTCTCTAAACCTTCAGGTGCTTAAATATTTTTATAAGAAGATAAGAACAATCTGTCTTGTTATAGCTCTGGGCTCTAATCAGGAACTGAAGACAAGCCTGTGGCCCTTTAGCACTTTGCATATTAATCATGTTTCTTTAACATAAACTAGCTGACTTGACATTCTCTCCAGTTGAGCAAGTTGTTCTAGTCTCAGGGAGGGCACAGCAGAAGACGGCTAATCCGATCTTCAGTGCATTCATAAATCTCACAGAAATATTTAACAGATGATGCCGCTACAGGTCAGCAGTAAATCTGATACAAGAGACATTAACGGATTAGCTCTTTCTCCAACATTACACACACAGCAGTGACTTAAAGACGACTCCATCCGTCTGCCTCTGAATCATCTTCCCCAAACCACTGTGCAAACTAAGACTGCTCAATCCAAGCTCTCGTCACCCTGAAACTGCTGGGGGAACCTCCCCAAGGGCAGCATCAGTGAAACGTATTTATTTCAAAATGTTTCTCCTAATGAAATGGTAAAACAGAATAGTCTTGAGTTATCACTTCTTCTTCAAAATAAAATTGAAAATCAGAAAGATTTCCATAATTTGCCCCAATCCTAACAATCTGTTTTGTACAAAAAGTCACATTTGATGGAAATAATGTTTTCTTTTTCCTTTTTTTAATAAAAAAAGGAAACAATAGGTTTTAAATGTTGTTATAAAATTTGCTCAAAGGCTTTGCTAAAGAAAAATGTTCTACACAAAGTGTATCAACTCATATTTAAAGAACTCAGATGCAGATATGAAAAAAATCCGTATTTTTTCTCACAGAGACTAATAGTACTAATATGCTCAAATTTTTATTTCTTTTTGTACGTTCATTTTAATTTCAATCTATTGTTTCCCTCCACTGAAACATATTTTACACTAATCAATCACATTAAGAAAAATAAATTTAAAAGATGAAAATTTTTGCTTTTATGATAACCCCAGGCCCTCCCAAAATTACCCAGTTCTGTGTTCCGTAGCTGATGCAGTTTAAACCAGACAAACATTAGCCCTGAAGTGGGTAGCCAGGCCTGGTGAGTATTTACTCAAAATACACATGAAAAAAGAGTAAGAGTAATTCATGCAAATATGATTTGATGCAATACCCCTGAGGATAAATCAAATCGCTCCTTCCCTCAAAGTTAATGTGTAAAAAACGGAATTGCCCTGACCCAGCAATTTCACTCCAATCTCTTGGGGTGACTGGGTCCTGTCACACAAAGACCTGTGCACATATGTTCACGGCAGCACTACGCATAACAGTAGAAAAGTGGAAACAAGTGTCCGTCAACAGACGAACGGACAGACAAAACATGGTCTTATCCATGTGGTCAAATATTATTCAGCTATAGAAACGAAGGACATACTGATGCGTGCTCCAACGTGGGTGACATTACACGGTCCCATGTACATGAAAGCTCCGTAACAGACGCATCCAGGAGATAGAACACAGATTAGTGGCTGCCAGGAGCTGGGAGGAGGGGGAACTGGGAGTGACTGCGTGGGGTTTCTTTACAGAGTGATAACAACGTTCTGGGATCAGTGCTGATGGCTGCATAGCTTTATGCATACACTAAAAACCACTTCCAGTGTGTGACTTAAAATGGTGCAATTTATGGCATGCGAGTTAGAGTTCACTTTTAAAAAGAGGTTGCCCATAGTTCTCTTTCCTCCCCCTTACTTTGCCATCCCAGTCCAATCAACTTATATAAGAGAAATTTTGAGGAAAACATTGTTTTTAATGTTTCAGATATGGTAACAAGTCTTTCTAATAGGAAAATATTTGTTCAGTAGAAATATCTACCATATTTTTTGGACTATAAGATGCACCAGACCATAAGACACATCTAGGTTTTAGAGGAGGAATGTAGAAAAAAAATTTTTGAAGCAAAAAATGTGGTAAAATATTTTTTCTGCTCCTGCCTCCTGTGACCCTGCTCCACCACCGCACCCCCATTTTCCTCCTAAAATTGGGGGGAGGAGTGCGTCTTGTAGTCCAAAAAATAGAGTACATTTTGTTTTGGGGAAAAATCAATGACTGAGACATAGAAGCAGGAAAACCTCGCAAGTTCCTACTAATAATAAACAAATTACAGACTTTTGACTTCAATAACAACACTAAATTTGTCTGAGTTCTCTCCTTTCTCCTCATGCTGTGGTAAGTACTGTGTGGGAAGCATTAAGTTAGCCCCCAAAGGCATGACAAAGGTATTGGGAGGCAGGACCCTTTGAAGGGCACACCAGGCCAGCCGCACTGACCAGGGAGGGGACAGGGGAGAGTGGACATCAGGCCTTGGCAGGAAAGAGGAAGGAAGAACAGAAACCCTAGTGTGGGTGAAACGGGTTCACTTACAGGCTAACAGCCATGCCATGCTGTTCCCTCTAAGTCTCACTGGAAGAGCCGACACACCTCATGGCATGGACCAGACTTGAATGTGCAATCACCCTGAGGGTCTCCGTCAGGCCCTCACCAGGTCAGAGAGGCGGGGCCTGACCTATGGTCCAAGGCAACGAGCCAGCTAGTAGTTATACACTGGTTATAAAAATGACAACTGTCCATCACTAGAAACTGTCCAGAACTTGATTAAATACATGAAATGGATGGAAAATGAGTATGTAAATCTGTATTAATGGGGAAAAATCTCTACTATGCAAAGGAAAAAAGTTACAAAATCGTAAATCAGTGTTTATGTTAACACAGAAAAATCCCAGATGATTTACAGACAGCTCAGGATGTGGAATTTTTCAGGTTATTTTCACTTTCTGTATCATTTTTATATTTCATCGCTTTTTAAAAACAAAAACATATATTCATTTTCTAAGACGAGGGGTGAATTGCTATTCAGGAAATGAAGGGAGGCTTTGGGGGCGCACCTTCTGAGTTGAGGGTGATGAGGGTGACGTTGTTCCCTATGTTCTGACTTCCCGACTGTCCGCAGGTGGAAACGGAGTCGCTGGCCTCGGAGCCGCTCTCCCCGTCCTCGTTGTGGCTGTCCTCTTGCCCCGGCACCTTCACCACAATGGTGTTCTGCCGACGCCCAGGAACCGCGCTGAGCGGAAACAAAAACAGCATCAGTGTCGTGAGAGCCGCGCAGCGGACAAGCAGAGACCAGCCCGGGTCACCGCCGCGCTCTTCTCTCCTTCCCTGGGCAGAGGCTACCTTCGCTCGGAGCGTGGGCCAGTCTCCCATGCAGCTCCTTCCACCAAGGTCAACAGCCATTTAGTGCCAGGAAACAGTCCAGGGTTAGAAGAAACTGTATCTCATTTTCCACGTTTAAAAAGTGTTTACATCATGAAGCAAAATCACAGCTTTCTGTGACACAAGGCCTAAATGCTGTCATCTGAGATATTCCTACAAAACGTTGACATTCGCAGAAAAGTAACTTTTAAGGCTATCTTAAAGGAAAAACGACATTAAGAAGAAGTATGGCTAGAGACTTCCCTTGACCCAGACATTCTAGAAATGACTCGGCCTTTGAAAATGCAGTTATCACTCCCAATTATTCCCACTCACAAAAACGATGACGTGGGTCGAAAAAGCCAGTCAAATATCTCTGACAGAATAATCTCACCAACACCAGGGGTCCTGCACGGAGCAATGAGATATTGCTAGAAAAGCAGGACACAGTCCAGCTCCAAAATGGTCTCAAAAAAGAAAAATAAAAGATTATCCAGAGACATGCTACTTGCTTTTAACAACCCTTTCAACATCCCTTCACATGGACTGCTATGCACTGAGAAAAAGGAGGAAAACACAATTTCCCTATTTATACATCAAAACGTGTTTCGAATCCTGGCCCTACCGGGAGAAGGGTCCTATATTTTCTCAATTCCACAGAGGCCTGTCCTAAAGGCTCAGACTCTTCTGGCTGACTCCACCCAAGCCACTCCAGAGGCACGCCTGACCCTGCCACTTCTCCACCAGCCGGGCCTCCCAGCTTCTGAGCACCTAGACACACAGACTTCACCACCCTGTCTCCCTGCGCCCCAGCACAGGCCCTCAGCAGCACAGCTGGGCTTCCAGAGGCCTGGGCTACCACAACAAAGAAAACAGGACACAGCTGGAGGAGGAACAGTCTGAAAAGGAGACTTAGAAGAAAAGGCATAACAGAACTTTGAGAAGACATGGTAGGAAACAAAAAGCAAAAGAGCTCTCTTACCAGAAAAAGCTGAGCCCCCAGGGCCACCTGCTACACACTTCACCATCACACCAGGGTGGTGGCAATGCCCTTTATGCACTCCCATCTCTGACAAAGGTTACATTCAAAGTGTCTCAAAAGGAAAAGGTGTGAGAAAAAGCCACCACCTCAAAATGTCTTCACCGCTTAGCAAACTTACATGAGGATGTCTGTTCACTTGACATGCTGCTGGACAGACAGACAGATGTGAGTAAGCTGTGAGCAGGTAAGAGGATAACGGCTTGACTGACTGTTGTGAAAACACAACACAATGTCCCAACACCACACACTACACTGGACACAACAGCCCCAAATGCCACCTCTCTCATAACCTCTCACTCTTGCTCTTTTCCAGCTCACCCGACGGGACCTTGGCCCGAAGCCTGACACAGCCCTTCCAACCGCAAAGAACTGCAGGCTGTGCCTGTGGTGCCCAACCCATGTGAGGACAGAAATGCCCGACTGTGCCCAGCTCAGAACACTGATCTGTCCTCAAGGGGACTCATCACAGTGAAAAGGGGAATAGTGTTGTGGCTACTGACTTGCTAATGATATTTTCCAGGGAATCCGATGCCCTGTTGCTCAAGGGGTCTTCCATCTTGGCTACAATGGCGTTCTGCCGATCATTGTTGAGTATTACTGTAGTCTGGGGGACGACGCTAGGGAACAAAAGAATCACAAAGAAAAAGAAGACCTTAAAACAACAACATTCATTGTAAGAGTGCATAAGAGTAATTCAATACAGTCAGCTCCCAATGATGAGCACTACAGAAGGGAGGTGGCTCCAAGCAGAAACCACATTTAAAGGAATAAACAATTTACACTGGGCAGAGAATAAACAGGAGATGGAGATTTTTTAAATAGAGACTTTAACCTTCCTCATTGTTGGTATTCTCAGTTTGTGCAATGGGCTAATACAGGAAAGGGATATTTAAACCTTTATACAGAATAAATCTAGATGTCACAAATTAAGTAAATAAGGTTTCTGAAGTAGCAGCTTGCATGAAAAACAGCTTAATATTTTTACTCATTCCACCCCAATGAATTCCTACACGAAAAATCTTGGCTTCTGTAACTACTGTACTTATCAATATCATGCCCAAATGCTAGTGCTGTTCCAGAAAGAAAGGGCAAACACAGTAGAGGGACTGTGGGCTGGCCGCACGGCACTGACCACCTCCAGGTTCCACCGGGAGAG
The DNA here is from genome assembly GCA_004026765.1 of Micronycteris hirsuta. Lineage (NCBI taxonomy): Eukaryota > Metazoa > Chordata > Mammalia > Chiroptera > Phyllostomidae > Micronycteris > Micronycteris hirsuta. Next base: position 79,852 of record PVJI01006398.1, read on the forward strand.
TGCGGGAACCATGGCCAAGGGGCCTCGAGGTTTTGTTTTGAAGGAAAATGATCACAGGGAAGAAGCAAACCCTCACCAGGCACCTTCCTAGAGGTAACACTGTGTGTTTACCTGTAGCCAATAACACCCTGTCTCAAGAGGTCCACTCATGGAGACGTCTCGGTCATTAACTTCCAGCCCTCAGGGCTCGTGGCCCCAGGAAATTTTAGAGTCTGCTTTGTTGTGGAGGTCAGAGTGCCAGAACAAGCACTGGGTACACGCAGCAATGTTATCTGAAAAGAGTGTCATTCTTGGATTTCACTCTCCAAAACACAGCTGTGGGGAAACACTGCCTTTACATGAGAAGATTCACGTAGTCAATAGCACATGTGAAAACCTAGCCCGCTGCCATAGCCACACAGCTGTCCCCTCCCAAGATCAGGGCACAAAAAGACTGCTTCCTGCCTAAGTAAACTACAGGGACATGGGGCGTTCTCCAAAAATAAGAGCATGATCCACTACACTTGACTCAAAGGTCATTTGTTCAATTATTTTCTTGTTCTTTGGTGATACCTAAAATCATCACCAAACCCTGAGGACTTTGCAAGTAACACGGGTGGCCTCTGACTTGGTCACATACAGGCTGATGATTCCATGCTTCTCGTATACTGAAAGAGACAAAAAGGTGTGCCTGCATCTGGTGTTTCCCAAAGTGTATTCTGCGGAACACTAGCACCCCCCAGGATGCCACACACATGCCCACACCTACGCCCATTCCCTGAGCAACTCAGTAAGGAAGTTCTGCTGATGAGCCACGCAGCAGTCCCCTCGTGGGCATTAGCACACTAAAGGTCTGAGAAGTCCCACAGGAAATACACAGATTGAAGTTTATTCATGTCCACCTGGCAGCTTGTTTTGACTAAATATACCTTTTCCCCTAAAGATTATTAGGTAACCAGCTTCATGCTGGAATAAACATAGCTCTAGAGATATCCCAAGACCTCCGGGAGGTTCCTGAGTGTGGCCAGCTCTCAGTATCTCAATGTCAAGATCCTCACCTTCCAGAATGTACTATTTCCTAAAAATGATTCTACTTGTGAGAGCTCTCTGGTCAACTTGTTTGGTCCACTTAAAAAAAAAAAAAATTACCTCTCACTCTAATTATACTCACTCTAATTATAATCACTCTGATTATATTCAGGTGCACTGTCCATCCAGGAAATGAATGCCAAGGTGCAAATCCAGGGCCGGTCTGAGATACGGTGATGCCTCTAGTGACCCACTGGCAAACCCTTCTTTGCTTTCAACAAAACCAAGAGGACCCAGTTAAATATTCAGCTCACAGATGATCAAAAATAATTTTTGATGATAGACCACAATAATTTTTGGCATGTAACTTGAAGACCTGAGGAACTCTTCCCTTTCCCACATTTTATTTATGGGAATATTTCTCAGAACTTAAAACTATAAAAAGTAGAAAGAGAAATAAAACCAATGCTGAACCATGTCTCATTTTAAGCAATAAGTCTTAAGTTCAGCAATTAACTAAAACTGAATCCACATCCATCTGATTACATTAAAAATACTGGGTTATTAAGAATTCATTATAAGTGAAAGTAATACATTATGTTGTTTTGTTCAACTGTGTATTTACAATTGTAATAAACTTCTTTAACCCTTGGAGCCTTACTGTTGCAGGAAATAAATAGTTTAGCTTCGATTTCTATCTCTATTTCTGTTACTGAGGGGCGTGACAGACGGAAAGGTCAAAAAGCAAAGGAACAATGTAAAATTTGGCTGTCAAAAGCCTATTCATGGGATTCTTTAAATGAATGATGGTTTTAGATTAAAGTACTTAAAGAGCAATGAATCACTTTTGTTTTTTAAATATGAATATTACAGTATGCCAGAAATTACAACATTTCAGCTAATGCAATTTATGTCAACCTAAAATTATACAAAAGAATATTTTGTTTGTCAAAAATTATGGAACATCCATATCACATTAAGAAGAATGAAGTAGTTATCTAAGGGTTGATGTGGAAAAACTGTCACAATATTAAATTTCTTGATGAGGCTGAATTACAGTCCCCAGTCATTCAATCAGACACTAATCTGGATGTTGCTATGAAGGGATTTTGCAGATGTAATTAAAAGTCCTAATTGGTTGAAGTTATTCAAAAGAAAGGTTATGCTGGGTGGGCCTGGTTTGATCAGATGAAACCTTGAAAGATGATTTAGACTTTCCCTGGTGTTAGAGATTCCAAACAGCTCTTGCCAGCTGAACACGACCTCCCCTTCCTGTCCACCTGCCCTACAGACTTCAGATGTGCTTGGCTTCTCCCACAACTCTGTAAGCCAATCCTGTGTGATAAATCCCTTGTAGGGGAGGGGGTACTGTATTACTCTTTCTGCCCCTCTCTCTCTCAGACACATTATCTCCTACCAGTTTTGCTTCTCTGGTTGAACCCTGATGATACGTTTTTAAGTAATTATAAATCCACAGGAAGTTACAAAGGAAGTAGTATATCAAGTCCTGTGTCCCCAGTGGTGACATCCTATATATAACCTGTAGCACAATATCAAAAGCCACAAAACCATAAAAATCCTAGAAGAAAACATAGGCAGTAAAATCTCAGGCATCTCTTGGGGTAATATTTTTCTGATATGTCCCCTGGGGCATAGGAAATAAAGGAAAAAATAAATAAATGGGACTACATCAAACGAAAAAGCTTCTGCACAGCAAAAGAAACCATCAACAAAATGAAAAAGGAACCCTTTATATGGGAGAACAAACATATTTGCCAATGATACATTGGATAAGGGGTTAATTTCCAAAATATGAGCATATATAAAGAACTTAATACAATTCAACACCAAAAAGACAAACAATTCAATCAAAAAATGAACAAAGGACCTGAATAGACACTTCTCCAAAGGGGACATACAGGAGGCCAATAGACATGAAAAAATGCTCAATGTCACTAATCACCGGAGACATGCAAATTAAAGACCACAATGAACTATCACCTCACACCTGCCAGAATGTCTACGATCCACAAACAACAAGTGCTGGTGAGGATGTGGAGAAAAGGGAACCGTCACACACCATTGGTGGGAATGCAGACTGGTGCAGCTACAGTGGAAAACAGTAAGGAGGTTCCTCAAAAAATTCAAGGAACTGCCTTTTGACCCAGAAATCCCACTTCTGGGAATATATCCTAAGAATTCAAAAATGCCAATTCAAAAGAATACTTACACCCCTATGTTCATAGCAGCATTATTTACAATAGCCAAGATCTGGAAACAGCCCAAGGTGCCCATCAGTAGATAAGTGGATTAAAAAAAAGCTGGTACATTTATACAACGGAATACTACATGGCCATAAAAAAAGAAGGAAATCTTACTTTTGCAACAGCATGGATAGACCTGGAGATTATTATGCTAAATGAAATAAGCCAGTCAGAGAAAGACAACTACCATGTGATCTCATTTATATGTGGAATCTAATGAACAAAATAAACTGATGAACAAAATAGAAACAGAGGCAAGGATACACAGAACATACTGACACCTGTTGTGGCAGGGGACACTGGATGAAAGAAGGTGAAGGATTAGCCAAAGAACATAAATGCATAACCCACAGACACAGACAACAGTGTGGTGACGGCCAGAGGGAAGAAGGAGCAGGGGTAGGTGGAGGTGGGGAAGCAGTGGGGGGAATGGGACATCTGTATTAGCGTCAACAATAAAGAAAAATAAATTATGTAAAAAACACTAGGAAACTGGCCTTGGGACAATCGTGCCAGTGAGGCTACAGGCCTTATTCAGACTGCACTAGTGTCTGCATGCATGCACGTGTGTCATGCGTGGTTCTATGCATCTGACATCATGTGCAGACCTGCGAACTGTCCCATCGCCACAAAGGAGCGGCCTCGTGCTACCCGTTCAGACACACCCACCCTCTCATCCTACCCAGTCCCCTCACAACCACTCACCTGTTCTAACCTACAGTTCCAACACTTTGGGAAAGTTACAGACATGGAATCATACAGCACATGACCTTTACAGACTGGCTTTTTGCACTCAGCACAGTGCCCGCCAAGGTCATCCAAGTGGTAGCACATATCACAGTTCACTCAGTACTGGTGCTGCACAGTTTTCCACGGCACGTGTTTGCTTATAGGTGCACCAATGTGTTTAACTTTTCACCCACACAAGGGTATCTGGGGTGTCTGCCGGTTTTGGTTATCACAACTAAAGCTGCCATGGACATTTGTGTACAGATTTTTGTGTGGTCATAAGTTTTCATTTCTCTGGGACAAATGCCTAAGAATGTGATTAGTGGGCCATATGGCAAGTATATGTTTAGCTTTACAAAATACTGCTGAACCGAGTTCCAGGCTGGCTGAACCATTTTATACTCCCACCAATAACAGATGAGAGATCCAGTTTTTCCACATACTCTTCAGCATTTGGTGGTGTCGCTATTTTCTTATTTAGCCATCCAATAGGTGTGGAGCAGTACATCATTGTGGTTTTAACCTGCATTTCCCTGATGACTAATGACATTAAACATCTAGATAGTCATATGCTTATTTGCCCTCCTGTATCTCCTCTTTGGTAAAATATATGTTGCATTTTTCACTCATTTTCTAATTGTGCTGTTTATTTACGGTTGAGTTTTGAGAGTACTTTATTCTAGAGACCAGCCCTTTGTCAGATAAGTGGTTTGCAAATATTTTCTCCTAGGAGTAGCTTGTCTTTTCATGCTCCTAGCAGGTCTTTCACAGAGCATAACTTTCTTATTTTGAACAAGTGCAATTTATCTTCTTATGCTTTTAGTGTCAAGTCCAAGAAGTTTGCTTAGCACCCAGGGATTTTTCTCCTGTGTTTTCATCTAAAGGTTTTCCAGGTTTACACTGGATATTGAAATCTGTGATCCATTTTAAATTAATTCTTGTTCAAACTATGAGGTTGACATCAGTGTTCTTTTCTTTTTTGCTTGTGGATGCCCAATTGCTCAGCAGCATTTGCTGTAAGTCTTCCACTGAACTTTTTTTTTTACACCTTTGTCAAAAACTAGTTGGGCAGAGACTTCCGGCCAAGATGGAGGCATAGGTGAACACACTGTGCCTCCTTGCACAACCAAAAGAGGAATAACAATTTAAAAAGCAATAAACACCAGAATGGACAGAGAAACAGCCAAGAAGTTAGAGAGGACACGTTCATCCAGACTGGTAAGCGGGATGGAGCCAGGCAGAGCACGGGCGTGCCTGACCAAAAGTGGCCGGTGCACCCAGAGAAGACAGTGGGAAACAGCGGGGCTGAGACTGGTGGACTGGGCAGTCCCTCACTTGTGTGTGCAGATAAAACACAAGAAGGAGCTGGGGAGCAGAGCAGAGAACACCTGAGGGGATTGAGGCGGCTGCGGAGGCAGCTCCCAGCCACACAGGAGAGCACATTGGGAGAGAGGTGACTGGGAGCCGGGCGCCATTGTTCCCTCCCAGGCCACACCCTCTCAGACAGCATCAAAACACAGCATTGGCGGTGGTTACCCTGCCCTGGTGAACACCTAAGGCTTTGCCCCTTAAAGTAACAGGCACACTGAGGGAAAAAAAAAAATGGCCCAAATGGAAGAACAGAACAAAGCTCCAGAAAAATTACAACTAAGGGACAAAGAGAGAGCCAACCTATCAGATGCACAGTTCAAAACACTGGTAATCAGGATGCTCACAAAATTGGAAGAAAGTTGGTCGCAAATAAATGAACAAATGAAGGATATGCTAAAGAAAATGAGGGGAAATGTGCAGGGAACCAATAGGGAAGAGAAGGAAACTGGGACTCAAATCAGTGGTGTGGACCAGAAGGAAGAAATAAGAATTCAAAAAAATGAGGAGAGGCTTAGGAACCTCCGAGACATCTGTAAACGGCCCAACATCCGGATCATAGGGATGCCAGAAGGAGAAGAGGAAGACCAAGGAATTGAACATTCATTTAAACAAATAATAAAGGAGAATTTCCCCAATCTGGCAAAGGAAATAGACTTCCAGGAAGTCCGAGAAGCTCAGAGAGTCCCAAAGAAGTTGAACCCAGAGGAACACACCAAGACACATCATAATGACATTACCCAAGATTAAAAATAAGGAGAGAATCTTAGAAGCAGCAAGAGAAAAGGAGACAGTTACCTACAAAGGAATTCCCATAAGACTGTCAGCTGATTTCTCAAAAGAAACCTTTCAGGCAAGAAGGGGCTGGAAAGAAGTATACCAAGTCACAAAAGACAAGGACCTATATCCAAGAATACACTATCCAGCAAAACTTTCCTTTAGAAAGGAAGGACAGATAAAGTGCTTCTCAGATAAGGTCAAGTTCAAGGAGTTCATCATCACCAAGCCTTTATTGTATGAAATGTTAAAGGGATTTATATAAGACATGGAGGGATATCAACAGAGGAGTGGGAGGGGGAGAGAGGAGGAAAAAGTACAAAGAATAAGTAGCATAAACGGTAGGTGGAAAACAGACAGGGGGAGGTTAAGAATAGTATAGGAAATGTAGAAGCCAAAGAACTTATGTGTATGACCCATGGACAAAAACTAAAGAGTGGGGAATGGGGGAGGGGGGACAGAAGGGAATAAAGGGGGGAAAATGGGACAACTATAATAGCATAATCAATAAAATATATAAAAAAAACTAGTTGGGCATATTTGTGTAGGTCTATTTCTGGGTTCTCTATTCTGTTCCACCGATCACTTTATCTATTCTTTGATCATTTTGTTTTTTAAAAACTTTCTTATGTTTTCAATTCATTCTTTTGCAATCTTAAATCATTATCTATGCCTTTACCTAAAACTGTATGTTATTTAAGCTCATTAAAAAAAAACTTAATCAAGATTAAGGAGAAAGGAAATAGCTAGACCCATAGACTATCCTGATCGTTTTAAT
>PVJI01006399.1:0-86901 GCA_004026765.1 Micronycteris hirsuta
TACTCAGGAATTCAAGTGCTGAGCAAACACATATAAATCAAATTCATTTTGTGTCCAATCTGTTTCTGGCAGTCTGCTCTACTTCTCCCTGCAGCCCCGCCTTCCCACAACTCCTGCAAGACACTTTGTTGTTGTTGTTGAATTTGGAGGGGGCACCTGGATTTCAAGACGTTTAAAATTATCTCTATTTTACAAAACACACAGAGAGTTGAAATAACTAGTCCAAGCTCACATATCCTGGGACTAATAAAATAATAGTAAATTGCATAACTGTTATTTGAGATCTGCTCAAGTCCAAGGTCACCTTCGAATATATGTTGCTAGTCATTGTCCAGAAAGACTGCTTGTCTAAGTCCCAAATCACCATCTAGTTAAAATGTTTTTGGGGTTTTTTTTTGTTTTGTTTTGTTTTACGTAATAATAGAAATTAGAATGGGTTAGGAAAACAGGGTGGTGCCAAGAAGAGAGGGAATATAGAGGTCAAAGGCATGTCACAAGGCTATGGGTCTGATCAGGAGAGTATGGAGAGGCCAGGAGGCCCGGTCAGTCAGTCCTGAGATCACCGGGACAGGAAGGTAGCTGACCCTGCCTCCCTGTCACTGTGTGGGGCACAGTCTCCTTTGTCCCACCTCTTGCCTCTCGTTTCACCCCAGCACTGCACCTGGAGCCCCGCCTTCACGTCTCCCAGTACCAGATGTTTCTACAGAATGTGTGCCGTGGTAACTTTACTTTAAACTCTGGTATCAGTTTGTTAAATATATCCCAAAGATTAATACAACTGGCAGGTAACCAAAATAATCCTTATCCAGCAAAATTGTTGTACAATGAATTAAAAAATATATTCCAGTCCCATTAAAAAATGGATGAATTATGTGAATTATGCTATTCACAGGAAAGAAACCATATGAATGAATAATACACAGAAAGGAGTTTTTTCAATTCAGCGAATAAAAAAATTAATGAGATTTTTAATAGCAGTGAAATATTTTTTTCTGTTGCAATAACAGAATTAAAGAGGAATAATGCATTTGTGCTCTTGAGAATGTGCTACACCAGGCATTCTCAGACACCGCTGGTAAGATTATTGTGCACTTGTGATTATTTCCAAGTTTCTGGAAATCAATTTAGCAATTTTTATCAAAGGCCTTAGAAATGTTTGTTACCCTCACCCTTGATCTAGTATTCCTCACTGGAATCTATTTTAAGGAAATAATTAAAGATGTGGTATATATCTATATATTTTTAAGGAAATAATTAAAGATGTGAGATTTATATATATATATATATATATATATATATATATATATATATATATATGAAGATGCCGTTGCAACTGCATTTTTAACAAAGTGAAGCATTGAGAATAGTCTGCATTGCCATCGACATGGAAATGGCTGATTAAAGTATGGTGTAATTATAGAGGAGAACATTATGCACCTAAAATATCCTCAAAGAATTTTATTGTACATGGAAATATACTTGTGACGTAATGTTAAGTGGAAAAAGGTGTAGCATAAAAATCAGAATATGCAGTGTGAACTATGTGTGTGTGTGTGCATGTTGTGTGTGAGAGAGACAGAGAGAGAGAGATCACCACCAAAACACACCAAAATGGTAAGTGTAGATTGTAATCTTCCTGCTGCATGAGATTATGATTGTAATTTTTTTCTTCATACTTTACTATGATAGTCCAAATTTTCGACCATAAGCGTTTCTTTTAGCATATGGAAAAGAGAAGCGACGTTGATTGAACCAGCCTCAGATATGACTGCACTCTATTCCCAGGTGCATCTTCCCTGTCCCACCCCAGTCCACAGGGCTATGAGGAGGGGGTGTTGCTGGGAATTAAGGTTTATGGAGGACAGAAGCCTGTCTCTAGGAGACTTTGTGTGGTTGGTTAGATATCCAGTAGAATATCAAATACCAAATATTCTGCCAGGGAGCACATAAAAGCCGAAGACTTGGTTGTATGGCAGATGGAAAACCATCCTCCCTAAAACAGGCATTTCCCACCCCTGTGCCAGCCATTCTGTACCGTGACCTTATATTTATTTATATAACATAGCAATTACTATTAGGTTACAGTCCTGTTTACCTGTTGTCTATTTCCCCTCTTCAGACTGTGGGGAATGTAAGGATGAAAGTCTTGTATGTTTTTTTCTCCCTGGCCTATGTTCAACGCGGAAAACAGGGCCTAACACACAGATGGCTTGGGATAAACTGTGGTTGAATGATAAATGAAATAATTCACAACAAATCCGCTTCAGGATTTGAGCTCCAGTCTCTGAAGCTTCCACTGGACTCACCAAGGTTGGCGGTGGTGGCCTCTCAGATTTCGAGCTGACTGCAGATTCAGAGGCTGGGGAAGGGAGTGGAGGTCCCTAAGAATCATAACGCCTTTGAGGTCCTGCCTTTATTAGGGGATGAGGGAGCTCCCCTGCCCCACCACAGCCGAGGACGGATGGCGGGAAAGATGCCATCTCTGGGATTCCTTGTGGCGATGGCATAGCATGCGTCCTACTCACGGCTGTTTTGTGGACACCACCTGTGGGAAATCGCCGACTCTTCCATGTGTCTGAGCTACAGAATATAAGCATATTCTACATATTTAAATTTTACTGCACCGTAAGGCTTGCACACATCTAGGAGGATCATTAAGGTCTCAACATCAAATAAAATACATTTCCATTTACTTAATTTTAAAAATGACCCTGTCAGGTAACAGGATGTAGCATGCTGTTATTTATGTGGAGTATAATATTATTTTCATCTTATCGTACTTCTATTTATCATTATTAGCAACCATTTGTAAAATATTCAGTATGAGGTTGGCACTCTATTAAATCATTTACATGCATTGCCTACTCAGCCTTTATCATAATCCTAGGAGATATATTACCATCCCAGTTTAAAGAGGAAAAAAGGGAATTATTACAATACAGGTGGAGCTGATCTTAAAGAAGGCATTAGTTTACCCATACTCCCTGTAAGAATCCTGGAATACTATGTATCCTAAGTATCCCGCAAACACCTGGAGTTAGAACAGGGGTCAACAGCCCATAACATACAACGGTCCCACTGAGCAGCTTCCTATTCTGAAACACTCAGCGCTGGCTCTCTTCATTTTCACAATCCAGCATTACTGTATTTTTCGGACCATAAGATGCCCCTAGGTTTTAGAGGAGGAAAATAGAAAAGAAAATTTTGAAGCAAAAAATGTGGTAAAATATTTAATAACATAAATAACATAATAGTTCGCCAATGTGAGCCTGGTAAGCTACATTCGGACTATAAGACGCGCCCCTGTTTTTCTCCCAAATTTGGTGGAAAAAAGCGAGTTCTTACAGTCCAGAAAACATGGTGCATTGTTACCAGGGCTGCTCTTCATTCACTTGGTATCCTAATTGGTCTGTTTTCTACCTGGAGGCAAACTGTTCTGCCAAGACAGAAGGGAGATCTGTGAAGACAGTTTTGCTTCGAAGGTTCAGTGAGATGGGACGCTGAGTCAGCGTCCCACAGGGGCGTCCCCATCTTGCCTGTCACCTGCTGAAATGTCTTTTCATTGCTGCTCTTGACCCACCCAATGCTCATTCTTTATACTTGTCCTTTAAGGGAAACAGAGCTCCTCCATTCCATCTTTTTGACTTTTGCATTAATTTTTCTAATTGGTAGAAGAGAGGCCATTTGGTCCATAAAACCACTTTTATGCCCAGCCAGGAAATTTCTGAATGCCCAGTTCAGTGGAGAGGCCCAGGGACTTGTGGGAGTTGATGCTCAGTTTTGTCAGCTTCTCTGGGTCAGGTCTTTCGTTGGGTCCACCTTATCTTTAATTTATCATAGTCAGATACCTAGAACCTAGGCAAGAGGAAAAGAACAGTGTTAGGTCTGTTTAACGTACCTGGGGTCACAATGGGCTGGTCATACGAAACAGGACTGGAGAGCTCCAACCAAAATACTGAGGGAGCTCAAGAAGCTCCGCAAAACCACGGAGACCAGCGACCTGTTCAAAACTGAACTTCCGGGACTACCAGGAAGAGCAAACAAAAGAAAGAAAACCAAACACCCTAAAGCAACAAGGATGAAGCTTTAAGACACTATGCTGGCCACCTGGGCACCCTTGGGTTCTTGGGTGCTTAATGGCTGGTTAATATTTTGAAGCCCGGTCTGCAGTATGAAGAAGACAAGAAATACTCCCCAGAGCAGCCCCCATGTACTAGATGGATCTTTCACTTTTCCGCTTCCTGCAGGGAAGTGTTTAATTGCAACTATGATTGAGATGATTATTTTCATTGTGTTCAGCCCAGCGCAAGGGAGAGACGGCCCCTTCTTGGGCAAGTTTTGCATTTCAGGTTATTTTCCCTCTCTTAGCGGTTATCAATGGTGCTGTTACCGTCATCATCATTATCATCAGAATGGAAGTGTTAAGCCTGTAATTGCCTGTGGCACCATGCTAAGTGTAATACAAGCAGGCACGGTTGTTGCTGGCCAGATGTGCATAATCGAAACACACTCTGCGCCAGAACAGTTCACTGTTACAACTCCGTGCGGAAAGGAAAATGAAAACAATGAGTAAGTGGCCGGTCTTATGAGGACTTAACTGCCTGTACTTTAGGGCAACAAACTATCACCTGGGGACTCTTAGTCTATTTAAGTACTACCTCTAAATGTGACTATGTTCCTGGTACAGTCCTAATTACTTTATACATGTCATGTATAATCTTTGCAACGGACTTACGTGGTAAAGGCCATGATTGTTCCCAGCCCACTTAGCAGATGGCAATACCAAGGCCACGCTGCTAAGAAGAGGCAGAGCAAAGATGCTAAACCAATCTGTCCAGCCTCAGGGTCCATGGCAGGGTAGCATTTAAACCCTTGAGGAATCAGAGAGACTTTGACTGCATTGCATTCTTATCTGAGTGTCAGTGAGCATCATGTTGATAACTATATAAAACCCAGCCAAACAGACAAAGCAAGAAAGGGAACAAGCAAGGATGAATGCAGTTGATTTAGGGTAGTACATTTTTCAAATTAGCTCTGTAACGTTTTGGTGAGGATTGTGATGTTTAAAAATGTTCAGAAATGAAAGAGCGTTGCATACTGAACTGGAAGGGATGCGCTGCCTTGGGGGCAGGGATGACGCTCTGTGGACGGTGCGAGAGTGGGTTCAGACTTTAATTTGGATAAGCATCTCGTATTTAGATTCTGATTATTTGTAGGCACACTCATCTCTAATTCTAATACTGCATTACTGCATATTTATTAGGTTTTGGCTATTCCAAGGAAAAGATTCAATGATTACTTGTTCCTTAAGTATTCTTTCTGTTTCCCCTTCCTCCATACTTTCCCTTATCTCTTTCCCTCATAATTGCTCTTTATTTGGGGCGTCAGATAGATAGGAGGGAAAAGCATGTCATTTAACCCTTTCTTCCTTCAGTGTTAATCTTTCTTTCTTAAGAATAAGAATTACTTTTAGTATAACATCCTCCATTTTGTTAGGGCATTTGAAGGTGTGAATGGGTGTTATAAATCATTGCCATCACAGGAAATACTATCATGGGAAAGTCTCCCATGAAGGCTCCCTTTGCAGGCCCCCTTCCCGGGAAAGCCCCCGCAGTCCTCCACCCTAAATAAATAGCCTTCTGCAACTGGTATTGCCTCAGGCTAGTGTGCTGGCTGCGCTGTTTTCTGTCCTTTCATACAGAGTCTAAATGTGCAACCCACTCCCTGAAACCCACTCCCCGCACCCCACTCACCCAGTGCTGTTGTGTACTGATTCATTCTTGAGAGGTGCTTTCTCTGGATTTGGAGGCTGTAGATGCAGTAGAAGGAGCTCTGGCTGAGGAGTCCGAGGACGTGGGTTTTCCCTCTAGCTCCGGGGACAACCAGGCGTGTGGCCTCAAGCATGTGTTACCCTCCAGTGCCTGGGTTTCCTCATCTGTGAAGAGAAAGGGTGGCATAGACGCCTCGAAGTCCTTTCTCACTCTGTGACTCCATGATCCCTGCTTAGGACTAGGGAGCAGTTGCAGAGCTGGGGGCTTCAGCGGCTCTCAGGGCTCTGTTTATTGACTCGCCCCTCCTCAGGGGCCCTTGCTCACCCAGGCCTGTCTGCCCCATGCCCGCAGGCTGTGCCATTTTGCCGCAGAGCACTGAGATCCCAGGAGGCCCCTCTTTCCTTCCTCCTTTGCATATGAAACAAGCAATCTGTCATGTTGACAATCAGTTGCACCTATGAACTCCAGGCTTCCTTAGGCCCCACCATTCAGATGCGGTCCCCTTGCTCACCTGTCATGCCAGGATGGACAGTGACCTCACTGGTGGACAGGAGACATAATGGGATACGACAGTGGCAGCTGCTCATTGAAACCTCGGTGGTCTCACATGTGGCTTATGATTGAGGGTCAGAGCCTCGTACTTGGCAAGGTCCTTTGTGTGATGGATGGTGGAGGTAAATAAGGGTGATGCCCAATTAAGAACACCGTGCATTTACTGTTGTCCATGCAGGCTACGTGCCTGTCAGGAAAAGGCTTCCCCTGCAAGAGGGATGAAGAGAGGGGTTTGCACTGGGCTGCCATGGGAAAAATATCAGCATGTTTTCTACGATTGCACAATCCTCACAAAGGTTAGGTCCGGGCTCCCCGTCACCCTCCTTAGTTGCCCTCCTTATTTGTACCCGTGATGCTCAGTTTCTCAGAGCATTCTGCTGTCAAGATGATCATTTTTCCCATGAGATTTCTTCACTTGGACACTTTCTGACCATTCTTTAAAGAAGGGGCTAAGGTGTCAAGAACAGAGCAGAGAATGGACTCACAGATAGGAAACTGCATGTGATAACGAGTAACTGAGAACCAGAGCATTAGGCTTCCATCCCCACCCCTGAGGAGCGACCTGCCTATTCTGTGTCAAACAAACTGTAAGAAGGAGCAGACCACATAGAACTGACCACAAGAGGGCCCCAGGGATCAGAAGTCAAGGGAGCTTCTGTGGCTGGGCCCTGAGCTGTCCAGATTTGTGAACAGAATAAGCAGGGCTAGTCCATGACCTTTGGTCCAGAGGGCAATGGGATATTTAGTAGAACAAGGCCCACAGAGCCAAATCAAAATGGTTTATACTAGATCATTAAACTGCACGCCATATAACCTTTAGAACAGCACACATAAAGCAGAAGCTCAGGTTTATAGGGGAGCTTTCATTTCATCGACACTATGAGGACAACCGAGGTTCTGGTCACTCCTTACTTTTTCTGGTTTAAATTTAGAGAATTCTCACATTTTCTTCATTCCAGAAAGGAAAGGTCCACCCATGTCGGGGCTTCTGTAGCCTCCAGACCACTGATCAGCCACGATACCTCTGGCAGGGGCGGCCTCAGGGCCTAACACCCAAATGCTCAGCAGCCACAAGCCATGAAACTTTGCCCACAGAGTAGGTGGTCACCAAGGAGTCCTTTGAGAGGCTCAAAGCTAAATTTATGTTTACTGGACACCATTATAATGCAGGTTTCCAGGGGCCTTTTAACACATAAAACCACCCATGCTGGAGTTTCACTAGTGCTGTTCTTCAGTGGGTAGAATACCTAGAAAGACATTTATGCCCTGTCTTTTCAGAAATGGCATGCCATAAATGGAAGAGGCCATGCACACAGCACATTCTGTGTGACTCCCTTTACATCGACATCAAAATCGGGCAGAACGTTTAACACCACTGAACTGTACACTGAAAATTGATCAAAACAGCAATTTTTTTTATTTATTTATTTTCAGAGAGAGGAGAAGGGAGGGAGAAAGAGCAATGTATGGTTGCCTCTCACATGGCCCTCACTGGGGACTTGGCCTGCAACCTAGGCATGTGCCCCGACTGGGAATTGAACCAGGACCCTCTGGTTCCCAGCCCACACTCAATCCACTGAGCTATACCAGCCAGGCTCAAAATGGCAATTTTTAAGTTTTGTATGTTTGACACAGAAAAGAAGACAAAGAAACAAAGCCTGCACAACTTAATCTAATGAGTTAAAACCTTGAGAGCGGCTGGCATTGGTGGTGTCGGTGACAGAAGGGGTCACGAGGGGGCTTGGGGATGCAAGTGCCGTCCTGGTGTTTACCAGACTGTCGGCCATTCAGGCGGGCCGTGTCACGTGGTGAGGACTGACTGAGCTTGGTGCTGGGACTGATGTGCTTATCTGACAAGTCTGTGTTTTGCTTAATAAAACATTTACCTCAAAAACGTGCTCGATAAGTCTTAGTTGATTTGATTGCATTTGACTGGGGTGTGGGTCGCAAGTATGAAAACCAACTCTATTCTTTAATTGCCGCCGCGGGGATTTGGGCAGAGATACTTGAATAAAATTATGTCAGTGAATACTACTTCTATTATTTCTTTCTTGCAAACCTTGAGTTTGGTTTAAGGAAGACGGGGCAAGATTTCACCAGCCTGTGAAGCACAACACCGCTGCTCTTTGAGCTGCTGGAACACACAGTTGCTGTAGTGCACCCACCCCCCGCCCTCCCTCTGGCTCCCCTTCCCCCCGGCCCCCCCCACCCCTGCAGTGTCAGCCTCAGTCTGCATGGGCTACAGGGCATTTATCCTGTTCTCCTTATAAGGTCCCCCTCTGTGAACAGCATTATGGGATAGTGAGTTTCCTGTTACCTAGTAGAGGCCAGGGAGCCATCTGGAGGGGATGCTCTGTAGAGTTGCTTGTATTGTGGGAGGTCGAACAATGTAACCTATAATGACCACTTTACTTCCAAGGTTCTATTTCTATTGCGCCGCTGAAAGTTTGTAAATGCACTTGTAAACTCACCTAGTAAATATGGGTCCTTATCTCTGTGTCAGTTTCTCACTCAGGAATTTCATGAAAGAAAGTCACAGCAGTTACAGAATAGCACCATTGCTGTTAAAACACTGTGTTAGTTTTCTAAAGCTGCCATCACAAATTACCACAAACTGGGTGGCTTAAAACAATGAAAATTTATTCTTTTACAGCTGCAGGGGCAAGAAGTCCAAAATCAAGATTTTGGAAGGTTCTCTCTCCCTCCGAAACCTGGAGGGGAGACATCTTCCTTGCCTCTTCCAGTGTCTGGGGGCTCTGGGCCGTCCTTAGCATTCCTTGGCTTGGGGCTGCATCACCTTAATGTCTTCCTCCTTTTTCATATACGCTTCTTCCTTGCGTGTCTCTCTGTGTCCTCTCCTTTGGTCATTGTATTTAGAGGCCACCAGAAAACCAGAATGACATCATCTTAGGATCCTTAATAACATTTGCACAAACCCTATTTCCAGATAAGATTGCAGTTTGAGATTCCAGGATAATATAAATTTTGGCACGGATACTATTCAACCTACTACACACACTTCCTGGAAAAAAGAAAAATTCAATCTGAAAAATGTGTGGGGCCTACAATAGATGCTAAGTAAGTGGCGAAGAGATGAAGCTTTGTATCAGTTCTCAACAAGTGTAGGGGCTCAGAGAGAGAGACTACACACTCACTCATGTATTCAGCAAATAAGTATTGAGCCCCTAATGTGTGTAGGGACTCCACTAAGCACTGAGTGTGGCGTGGTGAATATAAAGAGACAGAGACCATCTTCCCAGCACTTATGGTCCCTTAGGGTAGATTGATAGTAAAGTGCAAAACACAAAACCAGATCTGTCACTGCAGATTGCTAAGGAAGCAATACGGCATGCCATGAGAGAGAATCACACAGTTGCAGAGGCAAGAAGTCCAAACTCAAGATTTTGGAAAGCCCACTCGCCCTCAAAAACCTGGAGGGGAGCAAACTTCCTTGCCTCCTCCAGTTTCTGGGGGCTCCGGGCCGTCCTTAGCATTCCTTGGCTTGTGGCTGCATCGCAAGCCACACTGTGATGCAGAATTTCCATCACAGTTGTGTGTGTGGAGGAGCAGATTCTAGCTATTTTATTTGCAGGTCTGTCAGGAGAGCGTTCTTGAAGGAAATCATATTTAAGCTGAAATGAAAAGATGAGTAGGATTCCGCAAGACAGGAATTTGAGAAGAACATCGGAGGGAGGTAGAGTTCAAAGGGCAGAAAGAAGATCGTGTGGCTGGGACATGATGGTCAAGGCCGAGGATGAAGAGTTGGGTGCCAGAAGCCTGCTCATGCACCCAAGGTGGTTTATGTCCAGGATTTAGGGGTCTCTGCAACAGCAAGCCTGGAAAGTTTAAGCTGAGGAATGGCAAGCTCTGAATTTTATTTCAAGATGGTCTCACTGGTTGATGTATGGAGAAGAGACAGGGACAGAAAAGTGACACCAACAGGCTGACTATGAGAAGGTGACAGGCAGCTAGAGCAGAGACTTCGCTATGCAGGGACCATTATTCTGTATATATTCCTGCTGCTGCCGCTGATCTGCAGGGTTCCCGGTGGATTACTTCCCAGGCTGAACGGCCAGGCTGGCCCAGTAGAGATTTGTGCACCTCCATCATCTCTATAGCAGTAACTTTTTAAAAGGTGAAGTGAAAATACTTTTTGAATGGCTCTTATCTAAAATTTTTAATGAAGGGGAATTTACCATGCCTCTCTGCTCATATGCTGCAACAGTTTTGAAATTATATTTCAGTTTGGAATATTGGTCCCAAATTTGCTTCTTGCAGATGGACGTGCCCTGAGATGACTCTAATGCAGGAGGGGGAGGGCCTCCCAGACCTGTGTGAGTCTCTCAAACCTAGAAACATGGGCCCGTGGTGCCTCTGACCCAGCTGCACCCCCTGTCCTACCAGGAGGCTGTGCAACCCACTCCTTTTAAATCTCAGCAGAGGCAGCCTTGGCCAACAGCCTTGGTGTCTGTCCATCCACGAAGGACCTGGACTCTAGCTGAGAAGAGAAAATCAAGATGAGAAGAGACGTAAGGAAAGATGTCTCCTAACAGTGAAAGTAATGTGACCGTTTACCTTATTGCTAGAAGCCATGTAGGTACAACTCTGCATTGAATGACTGAAGGGGCATAGGTCCCTCCCACAAAACCCTCGAGCACCTCGCCCCGCGTAATTGGCTGAGGGAAGCCTGGCATCTGACCATAGCAAATGGGTTCCTTTTCCTGGCACACAGTGACCGTGTAGATGAAGCACGTGGTCCTCACAGCAGAAGTCCTGTCACCGGGGTATCTAATGTTATGTATGCCTATTCTATTCCAACCTGAGCTCATCCAGCCCCATTCAAAACACATATAATCCTTATAAGTCCTTCCTGTGAAAAAGAACCGGGGTGCCGGAAGTGGACTGGGGCAGAGATGGCCTTGGCAGAGGGCCCCACCACCACTGCCCCATCTGCACGGCATTATCCACATGAGTAGGCCGCTTCCATCGAAATCAACAAAACCGTATGGCCATGCTCGGATCTGAAATTATTTCAAATGGGTTCCTGTGTAGTTACAACTCTGCACTTGCAATCTTTGTGATTTCAATTTGGAAAGTCATTCAAGTGAATAATTTAATGTTGGGCTGTTCCTTCTGTTTTCCTGACAAGCTTGCAAAATTCTAAAAAATAATGTTATTATGAGAAAACTTTGTGCTGAATAGGACAGTGGGGGATTACAGTACTGTTGGCCCCAGGTATAAAAGATCAGGTTGTATTTGACATTTTTAGCTAGAATCTGGGTTTTGTAAAGACAAGTCCTAGTTATGTGAAGTCACCCTTTAACTCTCAGAGGCTGTCTTACCTAGAGACAGAAAAGCTAGGTTGTCCATAAACCCCTAGCTGGCCTTTCCCAAATATAAGCAGAGGGTATTTTCTCTAAGGAAAAAAATCAAGTGATAAGGATCCTCCTCATTTATACCCCTCAACCCTTGATTCTTCTCCAAGCATGATGGTCCCCTGGCCTTAGAAGTACCTCAGATCACTTTTTAGAATTCGGTAACATGATTTTGTATTTATGGATACCCAAGTTGTCTATGCACATGATTTAAAGAACTCTGGAGTTCTGCAAGATTTGTTATAAAAGCATCCATTCCCTTGCCAAACTCCCCAAGTCTTATACCCTTTCCAGAAGTTAACCCACTGAATTTCTCTAGCTGATTCTTAAGAAATTTTTCTTTATATCTCTAAGTAATGTACTTATATTGCTCTTTTTTGCTTTTTCCATTGTAAGCATTATCTACTGAGTTCCTGCTGTTACAGATATTGAAGTGACCTCTTTTTGTGCCCCTTCATCCATTCATCTCTGCCATATATGTGTCCTGTTCTCATCCTCAGGCTCCCAATAAAGTTATATCTTAACTTTGAATAGCTCAATTTCAGTGTTTACAATATTGAATCAAAGTATACTATGGTTACTTTGGTTTTCCAGTACAATGTCTATTTTCTCGCAGTTAACGATTATCTTTTATGCATTTTGGTTTTATTTTCTTAGCTGTAATGTACTTATCTGTTCATCATAAGCCTCAATCTCCCAGTTACTCAGACATTCAGGGACTCTGTTTTAAACAAAACTTTATTCGTAATAGTTTTCAAATATGTTTATGACATCACCCTGTCCAAGAGGAAGTTGCGTCCTTCCCAGAGACTCCTAGTCTGCGCCTCTCTGTCGGAAATGGTCCGGGGCGGCACAGTGGGCGCTGCTATACCCCTGAACCTCCTTTCAGCACCATCCTGAGGGTTCCCCCTCTTCCCTTCTGGATTGCAGCACCGATTGCCTGAAGCTCATGTCTTCTCTAGTCCTTCTGTTTGGTGGAATGTATCTTTTATAGAAGGGGTGAATTTAAACTTGACAAGTCAGAAAATGGTTTTATTCTACCTTCTCACTTTATACATAGTTTTGTTGAGTATAGAATTCCTATTAAACACATGTCTTCCTCCAGAATTTGAGGGCATGGCTCTCCTGTCTTCTAACCTCCAGGGTTTCTTTTTGAAAAATCTAATGTATTCTGATACCTGATCCTATCATGTTATCTGTCTCTGTCTTTCTGTCTTATTGGAAACTTACAAGATGCTCTCTGCCTAAAGTAACCTAACCTCTCACAGGTATTCGTCATACCCATATGGGTGTGGATCTGAGCCTGTTTAATTTGGGTTTGCATGACCTTCAATTCTGGGAGATTGTCTTTAATTATTTCATTGATAAAATCTTCTTGTCCATGAGCTGCATAAGTTATTTCCAGAACTCCTTTTCTTCAGAGATTAGACACAGGATTCAGCACAAACGCAGGTAGAATGTGCCATTATGGACACACACAATCTGTCTGTTGTCACTGTGAGTGGGGTGATGGCTGCCGGTCAGAGTGTGGGTGAACTCGGAGGCAGTGTAGACCCTCCAGGCAGGCTGCAGTGTGAAGGAAGACAGTGGAGGGAAGAGTAGGCATGGCTTTAACAGTCCTTCAGGCCAAATGGCCATCCCCTAAAGATGTGAAGACCATATTTAAAACACAGTGTCTGAGTCCTGCAGGGTGAGGCTTAGCCACGGGAGGTCACACAGAGGGCATACTTGAGGTCAGACTGACTACTCCTCATGGTGAGGAGGAGTCTATCCAAGGCAGGCTCATAAGGGTTTGTTTGGATTTGGGGACCTAGCCAAGTCAGATGTTAAGGATAGGATTTATGTGCCAGAGTAAAGAATTGTAATGTAAATCAAGAAAATAAGCCCTGACTGATGTGGCTGCCCTGACTGGTGTGGCTCAGTGGATTGAGCACCAGCCTGCAAATCAAAACGTTGCTGGTTCGATTCCCAGTCAGGGTGCCTGCCTGGGTTGTGGGCCAGGTCCCCAGTAGAGGGTGTGTGAGAAGTAACCGATAAATATTTGTCTTGCACATCAATTTTTCCCTCCCTGTCTTTCTCCCTCCCTTCCCCTCTCCCTAAAAATAAATAAATAAAATCTTAAATGTGATACATGGCGGGCGGAAAGATGAAGAAGAAGAAGAAGAAGAAAAAAGAAATACTAGAAGCCCAAATTACACAGAAGACAAATCCTGGCAGTGAAGGCATGAGTGGTCCTAAGTGTCAGCCTCAGGCATCCCGGCCCCTTGGCTTACAGTGACATGGCTAGTTTCAGACCCACTAGTTTATGAGCTGAGACCTTGAACCTGTGTGGTCAGTATTGTATCGGACTGGGAAAGGCTGATTCTACCAGCTGGAAATCTGCAAAGCCACGGCTGAGTGGTCCGGGAAGAGGCAGGGAAGTACAACTGTGACTATTCCAGAGCTTTGGTGACTACCCATCACTTTTTCTACCAAATATCAACTTCATTTTTCCTTGAATGGAACTTGTTTTATGTCTTCATAGGTTCTCCTCTCATACCCTCTTTTTAATCTGATCTCAATGACCAGTTTTACTTCATCTGCATCTCATTTTTTTTTTTTTCTTTACAAGCTGCCTAAATTTACTATGGTGGCCCAAAACTCTACAGCTCTCCTCATCTTGAAATTGTAACTTCAGGTGATCCAGAAATCTTCTCAAGACGTGATCAGCACATCCTGTTTACTTCCAGTCCTGTAGCAATCATTTGTATGCTGTTAAACGGGTCTCCCTTTGTTCACAGCAGCCTAAAGTCATCTTGAAGTGAAGGCTTTCTTCTCTTTATTAAGCCAAACACCCCCTAGCCACAGAATTAGCACAGGTGCACCAACGCAGTGAGCATACCTGGCTCCTGCTGGCCCTTTCCACAAACTTTCCTCCTCGGGTGGAATCTCAGCCTTCCTTTGGTCTTACCTGTAATGAAAGACTAATCTCTGGGAAGAATCACAGAGTATAAACCTAAATAAAGCTGCCAGTGAAGCCTCACTTCATCTTGAAGGTCCTGTACGAACTAAAGGGAGTATTTTGGTTGTCAGGGATCCTCCCTGTTATCTCTCAGAGCATTCACCAGAGGCAGCTGCCCACCAGGCTATGCCAGCAGCGGTCCCTTGTAGAGCCTGTGGTTGATGAACCAAGAAATGCCTGCCCACGGGTGACCGCACTTCCTCCGAGTCTGATGGGCCCGAGGCTGCAGGAGGGAGCAAACCCTAGGCCAGGGTCAAGGCTCACCAAGAGTGACTGGCCATGCGGGGGTCCGAGCAAAGCTGAGAGCTTCGGGGATCAGGACACAACTTATTCTTTGCTGAACTCATTGACTTTTTAAAAAATTTTTATTGAATCTATTCGGATGAGCTTGGTTAATTAAATTACATAGGTTTCAAGTGTACAATTGTATAAAACATCATCTGTATATTGTATTGTGTGTTTGCCACCCTAGGTCAAGTCTCCTTCCATCACTTTATCCCCCTTCGCGCTTCTCTGCCTTCTCCCTCCCCCATTTCACTTTGTTAATGGCCGTACTGTTGTTTGTTGTCCGTGAGGGTTTTTTTTTCCTATGAAATAAGCCAGTCGGAGAAAGACAAGTACCATATGATTTCTCTTATATGTGGAATCTAATGAGCAAAATAAACGAACAAACAAGATAGAAGCAAACTCGTATAGATACAGAGAGCTGACTGACAGCTGTCAGCGGGCCTGGGTGCAAAAGGCAAAGGGATTAAGCAGCACTGCCTCTTGAAGTCTCTGCTCTCTTTGGGTATAGGTATGATCAATTATTAATTCCATTGCCAGCCCCTCTCCCATCTCTGAAGAATGGGGGTTTGGGGCCAGCACTGGAAATTAATTCTAAGCTACTAATCATGGCTTGGTCTTTCGGGTGACCAGTCCCCATCCAGGAGTCCAACAAAGGTAACCTCATTAGAACAAAAGACACCGCTGTCACCCAGGAAATTCTAAGGGATTTAGGAGCTCTTTGTCAGGATCCAGGATCAAAGCCCAGAGATTAGAACACAAGCTGCTCGCAGTGTTCTTAATAACTTAGGAAATGACAAGGATTTTTAGGAGTTTTGTGCCAGGGACCAGAGACAGAGAACAATGTATCTACTTTCTATTATTTCACAAAGGGAGAGGATGAATTTATCTTACTAGGAATAAAGACCTAATGTGTTAAATGAGGTAAATGAAGTTAAATGAAGTAGATGGGTCTGACTGAGATTGCCTATGTATTACAGAGAGAGAGAAACAAGAGCCGGGGTAAGCCATAGAGACAGCAAATGCAAAGGGGAAAGAAAATGCACACCTGTTCTTCAACTTTAACCTTTTCTTTCCGCAGTAGAGATCAGTCCACATGTGGCTCATCACTGTTTGGATCGAATGTGCACAGCTGAGCCTCACAATAGAAGGTCTTGACCCACTACCGCAGTTCCGCAGACTCTTGTAATACTCGGTTAGTTTTCAAAATCATTTTATACACAACATCTTATTTAATTATTGTACAACAGGTTGAGCTGCTAATATCAGTCTCATTTCAAAGATAAGTCAATGCAATGACAGAGAAATAAAGTAACTTGCTCCAGGTCCCACTGATGGGGATTCATTAAATTCTGACCGGTGTTGACCATGATAAATGGTCAACTGTCGAACACATCTGATAGGCAATATGCTGCACACTTCATTTTAAAAAGTCACCACAGCTCTCGCAGATGGGTAGTGACATTTTTTCTTGCTTTTTGGAGAAAAGAAAAGGAGGATAGGTAACTTGCTAAGTTCACATAATTGGTAAGTGGCAGAGACTGGATTTAACCCTAGTACATGTTTGCCTCCAGAACCGGTGATCTCAACCACTTTTCTGGAACCTGGCAATTCTCTTTCTCCTGATGTCTAGTGAGTCTTGCATAGTATACTCACTGTTCTACTGAACCCAACCTCTCTCCACTACAGTACCTGCATTTTAGCCAACCTTACTATTTACAGCATCATCTCATGTCTTCTCTTTTAGTCCACATGCATCATTTTTTTCATATCTTTTCTGCCGTGTGCCTCACATGCCTGGTCTCCCAACACACTGGATCCTTCGGCATTATTTGTATCAATATCTCTTCTTTCTCTAGTTATTTTAGAAATCTTAAATAATGTGAAACAATTTTTGTAAAACTTACATTATATTTTAATTTTTTGCTCTAGAACTCAGGTCACCCAACTCCAAACATGGTCCTTTAATCAAGAACGAAGTCTCTAGAATCAGGAAGATTCAAATTCAAGTTCAGGCTGGATGACCATAGCCAAGTTATGTAGCCTGTCTGAACTACAGTCTATTCATCTATATAATGAAGATAACGGTAGCTGCTAAATTATCGGTCAGATTCGAGGCGTAGTCTAGGTAATGTGTAATAGACATTTCATATAGTGAGTAGCAGATTAAAAATGACTTAACAATGGAAGCTGCTATTAATGGTATCATCATTATGAATCATAATTACGAAAGGAAAGTCGCCTACTCTGGGAAACACCCCACCCTTGAAGTTTCTCTTACTTAGGAAATTCCTTATATTTTAAGAGTCTAATAAATATGAGTCTCTTCCATATAACCCAACATAAAAAGTATATTCATCTATTTTTATAGAAACCATCTCTTAGATATGATACTGGAGGCACTAGGTGTGTTGCCGCAATAATGGATTCCACAGTCAGGAGAAAACAGTAAGGAATGAAAATCCACGGTGCTTCGTGATGGAAGTTAAAATGTTCTTTTTGCTGCCTTTGTGGGCAGGTGATGTCTTCTAGCCTCTTATGATTACTGAGTAATGAAAAATGCGTTATTCTTTTGAAAATACCTGTGACTGGCCAACGTTTTTAATTGCGGTCAACAAGAACATCCCTTATTTATCTGAAACTGCTCTGGGCTAATAAATGGTTGGGATAAGGACTCAGACACCCGACAGCCACGTCCAACATGAAGCTACCATGTGATGAATAACAGAGTTTCTGCAAGTTTGTTTGCTGGGCCTCCTTCTGCTGGCTTTGGCCACCTCAGACAGAGACCTGATCCACCTCTGCAATATCACCTAATCCTGCTGTTGGACATTAAACATTTATTTTAGACACTAAAACTGCTGAGCTTGTGAGTTTATGACCCACAGATACTTTTATTTATTTATTTTTAAATTTTAATTTCTTTATGTTGAAATTACCAAAACCACTGAATGGAAAGCAAATGAGATCTGGGTGCTGTGGTTTCTTTCGTGAAGTGTAACCAAATGCAGCCGGTCAGGGGAGCGTGGAAGGGAAATTTCACTGGTGGGGCTGGTCGGAAGGGCCGGGCTGAAATGTACGCATTTGTTATTGAAGGCTATATGGTTCGGTTGTGTTTGGATTATGGTTTTTAAAATATCTTTGGGTTTTGAAAACCCAGAACAATGTATTCATAACACATGGCCCATCAGTTTTATTGTGGCTTTCATTTCACAGAGAAAGAGTCGTTTTGCATTTGCAGTGAATTAGGTGTTTATTTTCCCAACTCTCCCATTTCGTTATAGTGATGCAGTTTATTTACCTAATGGTAAACACTTTTTCCCCCTAATTCCTGGTGAGTTCTGGGCTCATACTAGAGGGGTTTTATTTTCAGAGTGGTAGTGTGTAGACATGAAACAATACAGCCTTTGTGTTGATGAGAACTTGGTTCCTGGGATTTATAAGTGCCTTTCCTGTGTAGCTATGACTGTGGACCCTGCCTCTCTCTCTTCCTCTTCCTTAATGTATAAAATAAAGAACTACTGTGAAGATATTATAAGCTACTGAGAAAACACTAGGTAGTTGTTACTGATATAAGTGATTTGATGCATGGAGCCCTAGAATTAAAGTTCTTTTTCTTACTACAGGTAGCTAAGTTCAGTGACACTCAGCAGGTATGTCCCAAAGTGTACAAAGTAGACATTTCTCCATGTAGTGTTGCTGCTTAGGTGCTCCATTCCTTAGGGTGAGGCAGTTCGCCTTTCTTCTCCCGAGATTGTTCTGTACGAAAATAAAAGCATCGTTATATTTTCATGCATCTTGTAGGGTGTTGAGAGCCAATGAAAAGAGACAGGTACAATATATATGAAAGATGATTTTCTTAACACTTTGTTGAAGTAAATGCCTTGTAAATGGGAACATACTGTGGTATATTGGCAGGCGGGTCATTCGTGTCTCTGGATGTGGAGAATTATAGTGTTGTGTGTCTGCCATCATGCTATTTTATTTTGTCCTCACATGAGCAATTGCAGGAATGCACAAGCTAACATATCAGTTATGAAAGGGCCCAAATGAGGGCCTACGGATGGATGCGTCTCAATAGCCAAGAGTTGACAAGGCTGAGAGTCCTGAGCGATGATTTCATTGACTTGTTGCATCTTTCATGCAAACAAGAATTCGACAGCTGTCAAAAAGGCAGATTGGTCTCCAGAATCTCCAGGGATCTATGGAAATGGTGTGTATTTGGAGAAATGATTACAAATATTAATGGGCTCTGAGAACCACAAATCAGAAAGCATGTGCTTCTGAGACCTCACCGCTCATAGGGTCAAATTCAGGAAAATTGGATTTTTAACAATTGCATTTATTTAGTGGGGTTTTTTTTTTTCTGAGTATAGTTTCTACATTGAATAAAACTATTAGAAGAGAAGAGAAAAAGCTTTAGCACAATAGACGTATCTAGGGCTTGATTTAGTGGTCTATTTTGTTCTTGTTTGTTTATCTGCTGACTTTGTGATCATGCCTGTCTTTAAGGAAGCTCTAATTGCTGCCCCCTTGATGTTTCTGTCTCTTTAAATACACAGAAGTGGGGCCTGCCCCCACCTTTGCCAAGTTACATATTCACATTTTAATGTGCGCACAGTTTCCTTCCCATGGGAATGCAGTTTGGACTATGCTCAAGTCAGTGAGAAACAGGTATTGCTCTCAGAGAGGAAAGGGCCGAATGGAGAAGAGTGGCCCTCACTGCCTGGGATATTAGGGAGGCCTGGGGAGGGTCCTGGTTAAAGAGCTGTCACATGAGTCAACTCTCCTAGAGGTGGAAACAGAGAATGTTAGACCTGGCAGGGTCCTTGAACTTGGTCCAAGCCTTTTGCTCCGCAGAAGAGGAAGTACTATCCAGAGGAAAGAAGCGGTTTCATTGCCCAAGACCATACAGTCAGGATGGCATCATCGAAAACAGAACACAGGGTTCTTGGCCTGCTGTGTTCTATAAATGCCTTCAAGCACTGACTTAAAAGCTGAGGGGAATCCACTTATTTCAAAGAATATGTAATACCAAAGTTTTTACATCATCAGATATTCTTTTGTAGTTTGCTTTAATGTGATTTTTTTTTAATGAACATTATGCCTGATTCTTGTACAGAGGACATAGGGCGGTGGTTCTCAGCTGGAGATGCTTTTGCTAGTCCTCCACTGGGGGTCGTTGGTAATGCCTGGGACAGTTCCGATTGGCAGGACTTGGGGGGAAGAGGACAGGGTGCTGGCGTCTAGGGGTACAGACTGGCTACCTCAAAAGCACAGATCAGCTCCCCACAGCAAAGACAGCCAGTTATCCAGACCGACATGTCCACGGTGCCTTTGTTCACAAACCTTGGCCTAGAGGCATGACTTGGCGTCTTTAGTTCTTTTTTTTTTTTTTTTAATTAATCAGTCCTCCATGGTTCTAAGAAGAAATCCAACAAGAACTGGGTTTCTGTGGACCAAAATACATACATGTCACTATGATTGATAGTCGCAAAAAGCTCTTGCAAAGTCTGTGAGATGTGGACGATGTTTGCAAGTGCTGGATTCCAAACACGGTCCCCTGTGTATCGATTTTCACATCTAACCCTGGAACAGCTCAGCAGCAGTCATTCAGAGCTGGTTGTACACTTGCAGGAGGGCCCTCCAGGCTAACACTGGCGGATCTCAGACCTTCTTAAGCAGGGGAACACGTGTATGTGGAGAGAGGCTAGGGAGTCCCACTAAAATCTAGAAGGTTAGGAGACGGATGTGAGGGAGGCCTCGGTCACCTTCTCTGGTTCAGGTGAACTCCCACGGTTTCTCGAGGGAGATCAGGTAATGCAACCACTCCCTGCGCCCAGGAATGAGGCATTTTCAGACCTCATTGGTTTTCTACAGCAGTCTGCTTAATCTTTATCCCCTGTTGCAAACAAGCCACTAGACTGCCAATACCACCCAACAAAAGAATAAAATTTGTCCATCTATCATTAAGATAATTGTTATTGATTAGTCCCCTTGTAATTTTCTGCTTTTTGTTTTCAGATGCTGGTTATAAATCACACCCACAACAGGCACCAAGCCTGTGTTTGTGTCTATTATGTGGTCCTGATAAGGCTAGGCAGCGTTTTTCACCTTCCTGATGTGAGTTATTGAGATTGATGGAAGCGCTTTGCTTGTCCTATCCTAGACACTGTGTAATTAATGTTTCATTATGTTAATACATGCAAATGTGAGAGTGTGTGTTTGATTGGGAGGTGAGAGAACAAAAAGGATTAAAGAGTTCACTCTAAACTACAAATTAATTTATTGCATTGCTAACTGGCCTCTTAGGAATGAGGGAGCAGGCTTCGAAATGAAAGGAAAAACTGAACAATAAGCAAGAGCTGTGGCATGCCTGTGTCTTTCAGAGGTGCTGGAGTTGACACTTACAAAAAGGATATTCAGTCGTGTGACAGAGACCTTGTCTGTGCTGTGGTTTCAGCGGTCCACATCTCCCTCTACAGTAAAAGAGTTATTTCCTCTTTACATACGGAGCATCGGTGCATGCGCAGAGTGCCGAGACATTGGTGCAGTGTAGTGGTCTGCCACACACCGTTCGTGGTTGACTTATTTGAGGGGTAGCCAGAGGGAATTTTACCCCTAAACCAATCATCCACTGATCAGTCACAATGATTTGCTTATTTGTGTGTTTCTTTCTGATCTTCATGGTGATAATTTTGATGATTTCTTAATATATCTTTGTATTTGTGTTTTGTGATTTACTTACCTAGCTCCCTAATATGTTAATATGTTTTCTATTTTAGCTGGATTTGCTCTGAAATCAAACACTGTAATGAGTTTTTCTTCCTTCTTTTTTGTATAGACAGTAATGTTAGTTTCACTGGATTCTTTTTTTTTTTTTTTTTTTTTTGAGGTAGCTTCTTTAGCGGTAAATTGCTTTGTTAGGAAACATTCCCACTC
Organism: Micronycteris hirsuta; assembly: GCA_004026765.1. NCBI lineage: Eukaryota > Metazoa > Chordata > Mammalia > Chiroptera > Phyllostomidae > Micronycteris > Micronycteris hirsuta. Next base: position 21,927 of record PVJI01006399.1, read on the forward strand.
CCAATATCTAGCATAGAGACTTACCTAATGGTTGCTGTGTTTAATTAAGCTTAATTAAACATAGGTTTCTATTAAACTACAATAATTCTTTAAAAAAAAAAACTGCAGTAATTCTTAAGGTTGCCACATTAAGTGTTTTTGGCTACCCATACCTTAATATGGGAAAGAAAAAAAAAAGTTGATTAACCTTCCCCTTCACTAGGTGGTGCTGTTTTGAATGTGTTTAAACAATGGGAAGCCAGAGAAAGAAGGGCTTAGGATGTAAAATTCAGCCAGAAAGGGCAGGGCTGATGGCGTTTTGAGAAGAGAACCCTGCCAGGGGGTGAGGGGTGGGGATGGCAGAATAAACACAATGTTTTCGTGTCCAGGATTTAAGTACTGTAAGAAGGTTGTAAGATATTCTCAATTATTAGTGTTATAGAATTTTATTCATTCTTTTGTTGAGGGTTTTTTGTTTTGTTTTTTTTTTTTTTTTTTTGCTTTCATTGCTGATGGTTTCCTAGGAGCAGGGGGCAGGGTGTGAATCTGACCACACCCATTTCTTTCCACATTGCCCCTGGCTGCTTTGCTGCTACAGTGGTAGAATTGAGTAGTTGCTTCTGGCCCTTTACAAAAAACAAACAAACCAAAATGCAGACTCCTGATATAGAGAAACAAATCTGACTATCAGATATAGAGTCAAAGATATGATTTCAAATTCAAACTCACCCATTGGACAAATTGTCATTTGTTATAGACTTTCGTCTCAGTTTTCTCCTCCCCAAAATCAACATAATAATAAGAATTTTATCAGGTAGTTGAAAATTAAATCATGCAATAAGTAAGTATTGGTCTTCCTTTTTTTCCTTCCTGCAAAGGAAAAGTTTCAAATATATGACTAGGATTTGTACTGATCTAGTAGTGACTTGTACACTGCTATGATGTGGTCAATTGAAGAGTGATCAGCACTATGTAAATTTTTTAAAGCCTGTGTATAGATTAATAATTAATGCAAAGAAAAATAGGAAGTCAATCTTCTGTACATTTCCCCTGCTTTTAGCTCTGGCCATGCTGAGCTGTTAGCAGCCGATGTCAGCATTGCCCGCGTCGGTTTTCTGAACATATTTATCCATGTCAGAGCACTGAACGCGCCCTCTCCAGCAAAAGGGCACAGAGTTGTGAGTCATTGAATGTGATGGAGCAGGGTTCTCCCCTATGAACCCAACTCTCATGTCTCATTCTGCCATTATTCTTTATGGTCAAAGCCAGTGGAGTTAATGGCGGCCGCTAAGTGGCTGTTGTCCTTTCTACTATGATTCATGTGTCATTTTTCACAGCCGCTTTGCAGACTGACTGACAGGTGGTGTGATGCTTTTTGGTTCACTATCCCCTTCTCTCAGACCCATCACGTTTTTAATCACTTGGTTTTAATTTATTTCCAGCTACATTCCGGTCTGAGGAGCCTTTACACTTACTATCAGGAGGTACATCAATACACACTGGCCTTTTATCTCCAGGCAAATAATTTTCTTTTAATGAGTAACCAACATATAGTTGAAATTGAGGCGATAATTCTCTTTAAATCCAAAATTGACAAAAAAAAATCCAGAAGCCTGAGAGTATATCATAAATTTCAGAAATAGAAATGTGTACACTGTATCTCAATATAATTAGTTCTTAATACTTCTAGTATCTGGCAAGATTTCTCAATATCAGATAAAAATAAATTAATTTCTTAAAAAAATGTGCGAGTACGAACATCTGTATCATCTTTAAAATACTGATAGGTTAGAGACCATACATCCCAGTTTGCCTGACAATTTTAAATTTATGCCCTGGCATATTTCTAAATTGAGTCTCCTTAAATCTCAAAAGTATAATTTGTACAAAAAATTAAATGATTATCCTAATAATCACCCTAATGAGTTAGCTTGAAACTAGCCAAGAGCAGAATGCAATATCATGAGTAGCCTGTCATCACGCCATGCCTATTTTTTGTTAAATTTCACTTTCTTTTACATTCCTGGTGAAAGGATTGACAGGCTGATGTTTAACAGCAATCCCGTCTAAAAGCTACTTTTACATCCTTCTCCCTCTGCATTCCCGACTTTATACCTGGAGAGGCCCAGGTATGCACCCAAGAATGCCTTCCATCTGCCAAGTCCGGCTGTGGGATTCTTCCGGTCCTGCTCATCCTTAGGTAAGGGGTTACAGTCGAGGCCTGCACCTACAGAACTAAAGTTTGGACCTAGTGGAAAGCAATTAATTGCTAAAGGAAGCTCAAGATGTTTGCTCTTTTTCTCTTACTCCCCTGGGTTCATTGAACATGTTAAAGATGGAAAGATAATCTCCTTCCTGGAGACTAACACCCCTCAGCACTTGTTTTTACTGTTATCTAGTGTGTGCTTCTCAGTGTTAAACCCAAACAGAGAAGGGGCTTTAAACAGCGTTTTAGCCATAGTTGACTTTGAAATTAGTAAATCAAGTATTAATATATGCAGTAGATGAGTACAGGCTTTCTGGTCTAAACTTGGGAGGTCTGGTGTTTATAAATTCTCATGACCAAAAATACCTTGGTTCTTCATAGAATCAGTTATGTGGGATAAATTCAGGTGCGTGTGAGATTTGGGAACAACCCCAAGGACAAAATAAAGTCGATTAGGTTTGCTCTATGGTGTTGCTGCTGCACCATCCTGCCCACCGCTCCCTTCCATATATAGGCACGCGTGGTCTCCTGCTGCTAGAAGTGCAGAGAGCACCCTGAGGGTCCCGCCCAGGGAATCGCAGATCCCTGTCCTGCCAGCGCTCACTGTGGCAACCCTCGGCTCAGCCCTCTGGACTGACGGGGTGACAGAGTCTGTAGTCCGATAAGCCATTTTATACCAAGTAATTTGCGCTGTCAGAGTTGTTGACTTTGTCTCTCTTCCCAGATTATGTATTCACATGACTGAGAGATTTCAGTGCCTAAACCCTGCTTGATACATTTTTCTGGAATCACAGTAGCTAGAGGAGAGTCTGTATCAATTATTTTAATTAGTATTATGCATTTTTATCTATTTCACCTTTGAGCTGGTTTTGCCTCACTTGGCTATGCGCTGTACTTTTTATATAGTCTGAGAAAAAGAAAGGACATAGATAAGAAGCAGAAAGCTGATAAAGAATGAGAGCTAGGCTAGAATTAAGACACATTCAGATTTTGTTACTAGATCCTTTTCTGAGCTGTGTGATTTTGGTCAAACCGTTACCTCTCTGAGCCTTTTTTTCCCACCTGCAAAATAAAGTTAACCCTCTACCTGACTGACCAAGTGAATGGAGACTGACATGTTAACTCTAAGTAAGTTACTAGAAATGTAAGAAAACATAAATAAAAGTAATTACATGGTATCTGTATGCTACAGTGCAAGCCTTCAGCAAAACTTAATGTAACACTAACGCATGATTTAAGGTGATAAATGACCCTCAACCCCAACCCCCAGACCACTCTGTGCACAGAGAATAGATCTGACTCCAAGTGAATTTCACCATTAACACTTCTTTTCTTGTCTATGTCATGCATTCCCCTGAGTGTGCAATAGCAAGGGCAGTTTTCATGTTGTTTTTTTCACTAGAGAGAAAAAGAATTACAAAGGCAAGAGAGATTTTATTTCTTTATATGTAAAATAGTAAAAGGTTTGGTTAATATAATTTAAAATTATGGTTTTTAAAATTACAGGTCTGGTATGTATGGTACAAATCAAAGCACTGTATTACTTAAAAAAAAAAAAAAGTAACCTCCCTTTTATGTTTTGGGACATCTATTAAGCCCTGGCTTTTCTGGCCTTGAGGTGATATGAGGTTGAAAGAGTTAAATGCATTAGGTCCCCATAGGTCCGGCAGAAGAGAGGTGGCAGGTGTGTTTGTCTGGGGCCATGTGTTATTGATGGGAAAGTGTCTTCAGTGGATGAATGATAAGGGAGCCCACATTTGAGGTAAAGACTGTACCTCACTCAGTAAACTCAGCACATTTTCTGCCCTTGGTCTTGTTTTTCATCTGAGAATTTTGTGTGAGCTTACTTCTGAGAGTTTGTGATAATACTTGGACCTCTCAATGGAATTACAGGTTCTGTCATTCAAGGGAACCTGCTCTTTATTATTGAGATACATTGCAGGCTTTTACTATTCTTAAGTGATAACACAGAAGATAATTTCTTTGCTATGATTCTTACTGATTTTATTTTTAATTAGAGACAGGGTGAAAGGAATTTGCTGAAGGTCAAATAAGATAAATACATGAAAAGCTCTTAGATAAAGGCTTATCCAAGGATGGGAAAAAGTGGTCAAACAACCCCAGGAATCCACAAGGCAAAATCGATGATACTGTAAGTCCCTAGCTCTTCAGGATTGCAAGTTACCCATTTTAAAAATCACTTTTATTGATCCATGATTGAGCTGTACATATATAATATATACAACTTGGTGAGTTTGGAGAGAAGTATAAACCCATGAAAACACCATCAAAATCAAATTTTCTAGAAACGTATCCATTATCTCCGAAAGCTTCCAGCCACCCTCTTTATTTAAGTTTTTGTGATTAAAAAAACACAGCATAAGATCTACCCTCTAAGCAAGTTTTTAAGTATACACTACAATATTGTTAAATATAGGCAATATGCTATACAGTAGATCTATAGGAGTTATTCATCATATATAACTAACATTATGTAGCCTTTTTATTTAAATGAATTTTTTAAAAGCTTTGCTGTGGTTTCAAAGCATGGTCATGGTATGTGGAAAGGGATTAGAACTTTATTTTTATATATTGATTTTTTTAGAGAGAGAGAGAGACAGTGACAGAGACAGAGAAAGAGACATCAGTTTGTTATTCCACTTATTTATGCATTCATTGGTTGCTTCTCGTACATGCCCTGACAAGGGATCGAACCGGCAACGTTGGCAAATTAGGACGATGCTCTAACCAATTGACCTACCCAGCCAGAGCTATGAGCCTTTTTAAAGCCAATGAAAAATTCTGCTGTGCTGCAGCAGTGGACAGGTCTATGCTGGCTTAATTGCAGTAAGAAAACAAAAGAAAGAGCTTTTCCCATCACCTTGAATATTTATTCATTAGGATGGAAAAAGCTAATAAGATTGTTTTCCCTTTCTCTGGGGTTTTCTAGTAAATGATGCTATGACAATAGCATGTGTTTTATATATCATCAGCAATTAGAAGAATACATTTTCCACAGAATTCTCCACCACTCTGTCTGCTAAGCTCCCGAGATAGGTAGAGCAGGCAACTGGGACATTAGAAAGGACAAGGAGTGGCCAGGGGCAGCGAGGAGAAGGACAAGAAGGGAGAGGTTGGAATAATGGTCTGTGGTCTTGAGCTAGATAGCTGTTGGAAGGAACACAGTCGCTGGGGTCTATATAGACATTTAATAGATGTTTAATACTATGTGTGAATAAACTAATAATTGTAATGAAAAAGTTCTCCTGTATGCATAGCCTGCGGACCAAGTGTTCTTGCTGAAGCTCCTGTACACGGTAACTTTGTGTCCAGGAGGAACACTGTGTCAACAGCAGTGAGTCTCGTACGAGGGGGCAACTTCAGATGGCCTGGACCCCCCACACTTGAATGAGCAGTATCGTCTTCTGAGAATAGGGCCAGATTTGGCTCTCTGCCTGTTTATTTTTTTAATAGTGGTTTATATATTTTTAAATCATCATATACATATACATCTATATGATATCCTCAAAATTTGCTTCTTGGCCCACAAATCTGAAAAACATTTACTATCTGGCTCTTAACAGAAAAAGTTAGTCAACTCTGTCTCAGAATATGCAAGGAAATGTTTTCCATGTGCATATCTGAAAATGTTTATTTTTAATGACAATAATATTGAGCAATCTCTGTCGTTCACAGCCCAAGTAGAGGAATTAAGTTTCTATTTTTTTACCTATGTTATGATATTCTTCCAGTGATTTAGGAAATTTTCCTAAATTCACATTTTCATCTATGTAAGTTTACTTACTCAATAGGTATGTATTGAATACTTCGGAGATAGGTAAGGACCACTCAGGGCTGTGCAATATGAAGAGACAAATCTGATCTATTTCTGCTCCCTTGGAGCCTGCAGTGTAGGAAGGAAGCGATTCTCATAAACGTGATGTGTGAGAGGAAGAACAGAGTCACAAGAGAGGCAGTAGAAAGAGCCATCACTTCTGAGAGCTGGGACTGTCCCTGCCATTCAGTGAGACTTTGCATCTCTGCACAGGCTTGTATCTAACTTACCCATTTTGCAAAATGAGAACCTGATGAGAATCAGTGTTTATTGTTTAACTTGGTTAAGAATTATAACTAGTACTAAGATATTATTAGAAGTTGCACCATATTGGAAATCCAGAGAATTATGACTAGTACTAAGATATTATTGGAAGTCACACCATATTGGAAATCTAGAGAATTATAACTAGTACTAAGATATTATTGGAACTCACACCATATTGGAAATCCAGAGAATTATAACTAGTACTAAGATATTATTGGAACTCACACCATACTGGAAATCCAGAGAACTGGGAGTCACTTGCACGCAGCTCGAGAGAAATTTTTACCCTGAGCTTTCTTCAATGTGTGTAGTAGGACTTGGTCAACAAAGGATATACTAAAGATTCAATCTAGAGGATTTTCAAGGTTCCAACCAGACATTCAGGTGTCAACAGGATTTTGTTCATTTGAAGAATGCACTTTTTAAAATATGGAATGGTAGGGTCAATCACTCCTTGGCCCACTCATGTTCAATTCTGAGCCACTGTGTGGGCACAGGGTGCCTTCAACTTTGGCTCCCTCCTGCTGCTCTGGTGTGTCCAAGGTAATGGCCACTGGATTCTAGGGAAGGTCTAATTAGAATATTTCTAGAAATTGAAATAAGCAACTCATAGAGGCAGTAAGCACTTTTTTGAATGAGAAACACACATGTCTTGTTTCATCTTCTGGTCTACTCTAGCCAAGGGACACATCAATGGTTCCTTCATCTTGAAGTTCTCATACCCATGCACCTGCTGCATATATAGCGTTCGGAAGTCCCCTTATGCTTCTGATCCTCTGAAGAGACTTTGTCCTTGTGCTTCAAGTCACGTCCTATTGAATCTAAATTGTCATGGAACAAGTTGTTTGGAGGGTCCCTTAATACACGCTGACTTCCTGAGCAGTTAGAAGCTCATTGGCTCTCAGTTCCAAAGTTGAAATTTCTCTTATCACTGTGGGTTTTCATTCTTGATGTCATGCATGGACAAAGCAGAAATATATCACCTTCCTCCTGGGACAAAATTCTGCAAATATCATGGCAAAATGAATGACAGCGTTTTAATAAAAATCACTGTTTGCCCTCCATTTTCAGAAAATTGGACTCATGTAACACAAATGTTTTCTCAATATGGGTCCCCTCACCTGACTTTATATCACAATATCAACTGTGAAGTTTGCTGAATTTTTAAGGCTTTCCCTGGACTTGTCAGACCTTGATGGAATTAATCCTTCATATTTGTAACGGCAGTTTCCACAAATTGAATACTTCATTTTTCATGAATCATAATAAGGCATTTCATGCTTTTTGATCGAGTGACCTCCACAGTCTTTTATCTTCAAGGGAAAAGAAGAGACTGTCTCTCTATTTTATGGATAATGAGGTGGGTTGTTGGATTCTCAGCACCTTCAGTAACTGCAACTCTTTGTGGTCTCCTGTAAGTCTGTGACAAACTGATCACAGGTGATTATGGCAAATCTCTTTATACAGTGAATTTTTCCCTAAATTTGAAGGTTATTTATTTTGTAAGTAGAAAAGTTAATAGCTGCAAACTCAGACTTTTATGATATGACAGCTAAAGACTCCTGGACGTTATCTAGTCTGGCTGCTCGTTTTATTGACTAGTACGTGATTGCGAGGGTGTGGCTCACACTCAGGGCCAGTGAGGTACAGAACTAGACGAGAAACTCAGGTTTCCTGACCCCTTATGTTGAGAGCTTCCTTTGGCAGCGGTGTGCCCTTTTCTGCATATCAATGACATAAATTGCTCTGTTGATCTACTTGGAACCACCTGGGGTTTTTTTGTTTGTTTGTTTGTTTTTGAAAAACCCACATTTTATCCCTCAGAAACCCCATTGACCCCGCTTTTAAAGTGAATCCTAAATCTGGCCATTTCTTGCCGCTTTTATGCAATGTTTTAGTCCACGCTGTGTCATCTCTCACTTGGACTGAGGAACTGGCCTCCTAATTCATTTTCCTCCTTCTCCCAGTGACCCCTGTTCTCCACATGGCCACCGGAGTGGTTCTTCCGAAACAGGCTTTCCCAGCCTCAGTGCCACCGGTGTGTTGAACTGGATAATTCTCTCCTGTAGGACGTGTAGCCGCATCTCTGCCTCTTGCCAACACTATTCTTCCTAACTGCGACAAGCAACAATGTCTCCAGACATTGCCATGTGTCCTCTGGGGTTGGGGGTTGGGGGGCAAAATCTATTCTTTGGAGAACTACTCTTTTAAAAACAAGTAGGACCTTTTCACTCTAGTGATCAAGCCTCCCCACTAGGTTTCTACCTTCCTCAGAGTTCAAGCAAAGTGATTTTGCTTGTGTACAAGGTCCCACACACCTGCCTCTAACCTCTGGACTTATCTCCTTGAACTCCCTCTCTCCCTCTGTCTGACCCAGCCAGGTGGGCCTCCCTGAAAAAGGCTTTCTCATCCCCAACTCAGGGCCTTAGGATGTACTCTTCAGTCTCTCCACAGAGTTCCCCTAGATACGGGGAAGCCCTAACTCACAGGGTATACTTGGAGGTGGAGCCTTTGAGAAGAAATGGGTTTAGATGGAGTCCAGAGGTCCAGACCCATGATGGGATTGGTCTTTATAATAAGAGGGGGAGAGGCAAGAGAAAGAATTCATTCTCATTCTCTCTCTCTCTGTCAAATATTATCACGACCACATGGGCAATAAAGCAAATCACTACAAATCAAAACATGAATAATTTCTTGAAAGGAAATGCATACAGACTTTAGCAGCGGCTATCACCAGATGAACAGGATTATAAGCAATTCTTATGAGATTTAGTTTTATATCCATATTTCTTATTTGTGTATAGTAAATAAGGCTAAGCGTTCATGATACAGTTCTGAAAGTCAGTTGGTCCCTTCACAATTAATGGTGTCTCCAGTGCTTGTCCCCTCTTCACTGCCATCCTGATGGAGACATTTCCATGCACTGGATACTCTCTGAATGATGCTTTCTCTATATACTCTGCATAACCTTTTTCAGTGTCCAGCATACAGCTGTGCACTTGTAAAAGGGTATGCATTCCTCTACTTTGAGAAAAGCTGATGAAGAACACGGGAGAGAAGAAAACCCACTTACATTTCACCAAAATGAGAGAGGAGGAAATGTTCAAACCCAAGGCAGATTAAGAAGCACATTAAAGGTTTACTTCTACGTGTTCATTTTGCCTGACACCTGGGAAGTGATAACCCAGATGTCAGACTGTGTTAACCTGTAGAGCTGAAAAAATCTCGTTACAATTTGCTCAGCATCACACAGCAAAATCAACCTGTAGAGATTTAGCTCTTGAAGCAGCAAATGGATTTGGAAGCTATTCCCTGACTCTCACTTGGGCCTGCTCATTTTATTTACCATCGGATTTTGCTTGAGGACCCCCAGACAGTTGCCCAGGGCACACGTTTCTCGCCCTAAAAATACATCGGATCTCCTCGGCTTTGTGGAAGATGCCCTGTGTCCAGAATGTCTGCTGTGGAACCTCTAAGCAGCCTCACTAAGATTTCTGCTGGGGCAGTTGCTCTTGGAATCCCACAGTTGGCATTTGTATTTCAGAATCCTGCTCCCTATCTTGTGAAGGGACTAGAAAAAGAAGAATCACTTTGTCATGAACAAAGCAGGTTCAGAAACCTTTCTGTGTGGACGTTTGGTGGTGCTAGAATGGGTCAGCAAATGTCCTGACACTAAAGCCAATGTACCTGGCTCGATTGTGGGGACTTTCCCAGAGTTCTGTCCTCAATTGTGCCCTGTGGGGCTGAGTGGGATCCTGTGAATTCATAGACTCTGTGCTTAGCTTTGCCGAGATCTGAGGGAAGTCATTTCATGGGGGAGAGTGTTGCCAGATAAAATACAGAACGGTCAGTAAAATTGAATTTCTGGTAAACAACAAATAATATTTTAGTCTAAGTATGCCCCACACAGCATATATTTAATAGAACTATGTATGACATGATTATATTAATACATTACTTGTTGTTTTTCTGAAACTAACATATAACCACTGTCCTTAATTTTTATTTACTAGATCTGGCAACTCTAATGGGAGAAAAACTTGAACTATCCTTTAAAATTTTTCATTTAATTTTTTTGTCCAAATCTTCCCTACATTTTAATGACATTTAATAAATCCTCATAGTAAAATGCAACTGTGTTTCTTTCCAGTGAATCTTCCTTGCATTATTTAAATTCAGGAATAAATTTCTCAAAACCTAATTCATTTCGAATTTCCATTGAAACCTGTCTTAAATCAAACAGCTTTAAAATATGCTAGCCTCTTGCAAGGGCTGGAATGCACATAATCTTTTAAAGATATGACCACATTTTCTGACAACTGTTTTTACTGTGTCTGGTATCCCAGTAGGAAAAAAAAAAGCCAAAAAGCACTGATACTTCACAGAAGTCCCAGTGGTCATTGGCTCTGGAGTTCGACTTTCTCACTTGGACTGGCCGAAGTTCAAGTCTTGCGTAAGGGGAAGCACAGAAGGCACACCCCAGGCTGCAGCAGAGAAAGTGTGGTTATGGTTTTGCCCATCTAGGTACCAAAAGGAACCCAAGGGCAGGTCAGCAGGATGAGTATCTGAAGTTCCAGTGTTTAAAGGATACAATTGACCACAGAGCTGAAATGTAAGGAAAGAAACACAACCTGAAAGAGAATACTCTATTTACCAAAACTTCTTTTGGGAGAGGATTGTAACTATTATAGCTGATCGAAGGAAGTCTTGAAAGCTCCTTGCGTGAAGAACCAAGCATATTCCAAGGAGCATTATAAATGTCCAATCGGCTGTGGAATTTTAATTTTGTTTAAAGGGGTACAACTATTTGGGGTCCAAACAGAGTGCTGGTCACAGCAGAGGACAGACGAGTATTGTCAACAATGGCCCACTTTCTTGGCCCTTCCTCCACTTCAGCCACTCAGAGAAATAAACAACGAATAATAATAAGATAATGTTAAAATGGTGTTCCATTAGATGCCTTCCTGGATCATCTCCATAATTCGTCTCCCTACTTAGAAAAGTAATTGACCCAAATTGTACATACTCCCCAAATATGGAAAATTATATCAAGCCAGTCCTAAGAACACAAGGATCCCCATGACCTGGTTTAGGACACATGATATTTTGGAGAAGACCCTCTCAAGCTTAAGTGGGTGCCAGAACCTCCTTGAAGGCTAATTAAAACACATGCTGTGGGATTGCACCCCCAGAGATGCTGGGGGGGGGTCTGAGGTAGGACCTGAGATTGTGCATTCCTAACAAGTTCCCAGCTAGTGTTGCTTTGCCAGTTCAGAGACCATAATTTGAGAATGACTCTTTCACGATTTATATTCTGATATTCTAAACCCAGTAAGGTTGAGATCGAGTTAGGGGTTCTATTAATTTATGTTGTGTTTTATTTGTTTAAATTCCCACTTCATCACAAAGCCTCACAAGCTTTATAAACTGTTGCTAGGACAAGAGCCCAGATTTACAATTGCATGTGCGATTGATGTTTGATGAATTGGAAATTAATGCTATTTCATCATCCATAGAATAATTTTAATTTCCTTCAGTGGAGATCTCTTTCTTTATCTTAATGCAAGATAAGCAGATGCGGTAGCATCTGTTTCTCAGAAGAGATAATGATAAAGTTTTCCTCATTGATCACAAGATTTGGAATCATGAAGATCTCCAAGCATCCTGAAGTGAAAGTTTCTGTAATTCAAAAGAGATAAAATTATGTCTAGCAAGTTCTATGGGGATTTGTATGACATTTTCTAATCTTCAAATCTTTTTGGGAGCCTCTTTCTACTTCTATGCTACATTTCATGAATTTCATTTCTTAGCTTTTATAGCTTTCACATTTTTGACTTGGAAAGGAATTTCTGACTCCATGGGGCATTATTTTTTCACACTTAACAATGTTTGATTTTGTAGATAAAATGTCATACTTTAAAAAACCCATTCTAAGTTAGTCTACCTCTGTGATGGAATGGTCTTTGAAATTAACACGCATATGATAGGGAGAGCAAGCCCAAAGGGATTAAGCTTACACAAATATTTGTACTGGCTGTTTGATCATTTTGGTGAGTTTCTAAGGTACACCAGGGATCTTTCCTGTCTCTAGATACTGAATAGAAGCTTGGATATGTCCTGGGCAGTGTTATCTCTGATGCTTATTTGTCTGACAAAACTAAAGAAATAGACATTAATAATTTTTCTCTGGTTCACCTTCCTAGAGTTGGCCCTTCTCTGTATCCGCATTTGGGAAATATTGAAGGTTTACTATGTTAGTACTTGTTTATAAAATTACTGTCTTTCAGAAAAGAAGAAGAAGAAAGGAAAAATGTCCTATTATGATATGATACTCTATTACTTTTTCTTCAGACTGACACAGATTAAGAAAATATACCAATTAGTCAAGTGGATACACGGCTCTATGCCCACATCCTGAAGATTTCAAAATCTTGCCAGCCAACAAGTGGAGAGAGAGAATGCTGGAGAATCACTCACTCTAATCCTGAACTCTGGTGACGGACTTAGTTATTCAAGTTTCTTAGAGGATAGCATTTTGGTACTCTCAAGTATATTGCTCCAGAATATATTCAGCTTATGTCATTTTACATCAGGCAAGAAGAATTGCTTCTTTTTTGAAACAAGGCTGAGAAATGTTACTATTTGAGGGTTCAACAGAATGACCACTGGCTTCTTAAAAATAAAATCCAAACAAAGTGAAAAAAAATCTTTTCCAACAGGCTTTCTTCTGGATAAAATTCCCACCATTGCCGTTCTAATGTAAAATCCTTTGTAAAATCATAAAGCAGGTAGTTCCATCGAGACGCTTCAAAAGCATTCTTCTATTGCTCTCCAATTATTTCCAAAGGGATCTGGACCCTCCTCAGACTCTTGGCTGGCCAAATTCCAGCCACAACTTTTTGATCTACAAACTTCAAAAGTTATGTCCACTCTTTTGTCATCTTATGTTGTACCATCTCTCTTTCTCTGTTTATACATTAAATCAGTGTAGTTGGTTTCAGATTGATTCTTGGATGAAACAATTTGATACAATTATTTCATATTTAGCCATACACTGGTAGGCAAAATTCCTCCAAGGAAAATTCTAAGCGATGAGGGAACAGTGACCTGAATGGGAGTCGGTGTAATGCATTAGTGGGGCACGGCATCAGCCTGAGTGAAGCACTTCAGCAGGGAGTGGAGGCAGCTGCTGTCTAACGTGGGCAGACTCTTTGAACAGGGGGTCATTGGAGCCATTTCTGTTATTTCCCAACAATTCTGTTTGCTTGAGTCAGTCTTTTCTAAGAACTAACTAACTAATGCATGTTACTCAAAGCAGTGAGGTACCTTCATTCCAGAGCCATGCATTCAAAGATGTAATTGTTAGAAAGAGTACACAGCTTATACTACCAGCGAACTGCAAGGGTAATAGTATTGAAGAAATGTTCATCTTTATTTATCTTGTGTAAATTATGTACTCCCAGCACTGAAAACTGTTACAACCTCCTTGTTTTAGATTAAGTGGATTTTTTATTTGTGATGATGGGCACAGATGCTCATTAACATGTTGTCATAAATAGCTGTGCTAAATGTATTATGTGTTCCGCGATATAAATAAGAGGTTCAACATGAGGTTGTTTAAAATATAGTCCCCAGGAAAAACAAAAGAGTAATACATGCTTTTCAATATAGTTAGTTGGACTTGAATCCTAAATTTATTTCTACCTCATTAAGGTTGTCTGTACAGAAATTGCAGGTATTACTCTAGGGAAACACTTTGACATTCAAGGACAGTAGAAATCCTTTCTGCTGTCCCTTCCTGGTGTTTCACATGCTAGGTGTTTACTGGCTTGTTTCTTTTCTTGTTAAGGCAATAACTGTAGCCATAGGCAATGCGTGGATGGCAAACTTAGTCTGCATCTTTTGATGGATGCCTTCAACCCAACTTAGTTCTGAAAAGTTTCCAAACTGGATGTTGAATTTAGAGTTCAGCCCCCTCATTTTATAGATGAAGGAACTGATCTTCTTGAGAACTTAAAAGATGTCTTTGAATCATAGAACTTTAAGTAATAAATACAGGACCAAGAGCTAAACATTCAGACTCCTAGTTTTCTACTTTCCACTGGGAGAATGGACAGTAATAATTAGATTAGCTACGCTAATAGGATCTGTGGGGAGAAGGAGCCATTTGGACAATGAGGGGACCAGACTGTATCTTTCGGGATATTTACCAATATCATGTATTGGTAAATAATGCTCACTGTTACTTTACAATTTATATTAATTTGGCCAAAGTTCCATCTGTTTTTTTTTGGGGGGGGGGGGTGAATGGCCTAATTGAATGAGATGAGTATATGATGGTGGGTGATGTAGTCACTGTGAAAGGAGAACAGGAGTGAAATAACAGCCTCTGGATGTATGGTTTAGAAAACTTTGGTATGCAAGAGCATGCCAGGTAATGCCAGGGAGAAACAGTGAGAAGCTGTTCAGATTTATCTTCATGGAAAGTGGAATATGCAAAGCTAGGTCTACTTCTCTCCATTGGAGCTAGTATGGGGCAATCCTATCTGAGAGTATTGATTATAAGTAGCTTAGATGCCTGCTTTTGAAGTGACAGAAAAATGGAAAGTTTACAGAAGGTACAACCCAAAAAATTGTTCCCATTATAGAAAAATTAATAAAACTAGTGAAGTTGAGTTTTTATCCTGAAAACAAAAAGCGAAGGCTAAAGTGTAATTTAGTCTATCTTCCAAAGAAATGTCCATCTTCCTCTGCATCTTCACACAAAGTGATTCAGGAGGAAATGGAATTAAATGGAATCAAGAACATTCATTTAGAGTCTAAGAATGATTAAATATTGAAAACAAGATACTGAGGGACATCATAGAATTCCCTGACCTCAGAGATGGTTAAAAATGAAACTGAAAGTAATATAATTGGAATGATTTAGATATATACCCGTCTGAGCAAAGGATGAGCCCAATGAGCTCCTGAAACCTCATCAAAGTCTTTGATTCACCAACCAAGCATTTGGCCAAATGCCATAGTGCTTGGCCCCCCGAAGAATATTCTCTAACTATACTTGTTCTAAGTCCTCGGTATTCTTAAATGCCTTTCTATCCCTCCTGTTGATGACTCATGTTCACTTATGTTTATGGGGGGAAAATCCAACAATAATATTCACTTAGATTTCCTGGCTTACGAGCAACATTTGGATGGAAATTAAAACACAACAGGGACTTGTGATTTGGGTAGTGGCTTTGTTGACTTGCAAGTGGAATTACTTACCTGTTTTAAAACCCACCTGAGTTTTGCTCTAAATAACTTTCCCCACTCTGTTTAGACTCGGCTCTCTTGTTGTGAATAAAACATCCTGTCTGAGTAGATTTATTTTAAAAATTAATGGATACTGTAAGCAGAATGGTGAGATAGAAATATTACCCCAAATCTGAGCACTTCACTATTATGCATTGCTACTTTAAAATATCTAGTTTCAAAAAAATAAAATATCTAGTTTTATTTGGAAAATTTTAGTTTATTCTGCCTAAATATTCAAGTACTGACTGATATGTGATGATGGCCATGCCTAGATTTATATAAATTCTTACTTTTTCATAGTATTACTTTTTGGTCCAATTGTTTCATTAATTATGGTTGCTTTAATTGGCCACAGTTTTGCTTCTTTAATACAAAATCCTTGATTTTAAGTTTAATTAGCTCATGGGCATTTTGAAAAGCACCTAGTTTTTTTTTTTTTTTTTTTAAACGTTTTGTTAAAAAAGACAGGGGATTTAAGTTTGAGATCTATTTGAATAAATGAACCTAAATGTTTCCCTGGGCTTTCTCGTTCCAGGTTTCCAGATTAAGGCTTTCACATCGCTGCGCTTCCTGGCGGAGCCTTCGGATGCCGTCACCATGCGGGGAGGAAATGTCCTCCTGAACTGCTCTGCGGAGTCGGACCGCGGAGTCCCAGTCATCAAGTGGAAGAAAGAGGGCATCCACCTGGCCTTGGGAATGGACGAAAGGAAGCAGCAACTTCCCAACGGGTCTCTGTTGATACAAAACATCCTTCACTCCCGGCACCATAAACCAGACGAGGGACTTTACCAATGTGAGGCATCTCTAGGGGATTCTGGGTCAATTATCAGTCGGACAGCAAAAGTTGCAGTAGCGGGTAAGTGGATTCTTCCTCCTCCTCCTCTTTTTTCTCCATCTCTTCTTCTTATTCTGTTGGTTAAGAAAATACTTTTTGCAGAAACAAGGTATATTTTTAAGAAAAAGGAAAAGTGTGAAAACACATACATATATTTATTCCTTCATGGTCTTGACTTTCTTTTTGGACATCACTTTGGAAAACGGAAGGATCTAAAATCAATAGAGCTTTCTGAGTTTGTTTCAAAACAAAGTTTGGCTCAAACTGCACTATGTGTACAGACTTTTTATTACTAGAAAAAAATTTTCTAATTCATTCTATTTTACTGCCTCACTAATGATAAAATTTTGCAGTTTTTTTGTTGTTGTTGTTGTGGTCAGAGCAGTGAATTTAATTGTAATTTTAATGGCTCAACCTACAACATGTAAATCTCCAAATGAGAAATACTTATTTCCATTAGTGTTTCCAAATATCTTAATGCTTGATAATGTGTTGACTCAATAACTGAGTAATTAGATGAACAGTTTTTTTTAATTATTATTATTTTTATTCTAGATATTGCAGTGGTATAGACCATGGGGGGCAAAAAGCAGTACTGAATGTTCTGGAATCCATGGGGATATTTCTTCCCCACTCATTCTGGTTAAAAGGCAGCTCATGATTATTTCTTTTGGTCTTTTCAGTGTTAGACCTGTAGAAAGAGGAATCAAAGTTTTACTCATCTATAATGATTTGGTTCAAAATTAAGCTTTGATTTAAAAATATTGATATGAGACACAAAACCAGGCAAACAAGTCTTAGCTGAAATAAATTTAGGTCTTCAAATGGCTAAACAGACTTGAAGGGCCACTTTCACACTTAATCTTTAGTTCTCAGCAAAAATAAAAATGTAACCTACAGGCTGTTACGCAGTCATTCGATATGGGTTCCCTTTCCCAGGCCCCATTTAGTCTATATCCTGGAAGCCTGATGAGAACGAGGACTCATTGTTGGCAGTGACATCCCGGGACAACCGGGGCAGGACCAGCTGCTTCTGTGCACCCTCACTCTTCCAGTGAAGGTGCGGTGAAGATGAAATTTGAAGGGGGTGATTTTTCGTCAGGTGACAGTACGAAACACTAGATTTCAGAGATAGTTGGTCAGTGCATACCTTCAGCACCATGACCCTCTTTTGTGGCTTCTTTTCCCCACTAAGAACTCTCTTTCATATTCAGTTAACCCAGACTTGAACTTGAGTGAAGGTGCTCTGGTGGGCAGGGTTCTTACCTAGAGGTGTAATGGCTAACCATCCCGATTTAACCTGGGCTGACCTGGACTTACCACTGGAAAGTCCTGTGCCTGCGAACCCCTCATTCCAGGTAAAGCTAGGATAGTTGGTCAACCTACTGAGTGTATCCCCCCTGCTAGAGTGATGACAGACTGAAGCATGAGTGCAGAACATCCCCTTAACTCAGGAGACACGTGAGGTAACATCCTGATCATGGAAACTAGGGCTATCAGCCACCACCTGGGACCTTTGAGTGACGGGTGTCTGAAATTTGATTGATGAGCATAAAGTGTGCAGAGGGCTGAGCATCTAGGTGAATTATGATTGATTAAAAGGAACAAGTAGAACCATGCTGAGGACTAAGGTAAAAGCTGTTTTCTTCCCAGAGTGCTCCAAATGCAGTAGGAAGGGTACAATCTGATTTTTCTCTTATTTGAGCATTCCTGGCCTCTCAGATCCCATCCATCAGCCACCTGCAGTGCTAAGGGAACTCTGTCAAGTTGAATGAATTGAACTGGTGTCTTGATGCCCTATTCCAAAAGGCTGATGCACACATGCCTGTGGAAGCAAATGTCCTGATATGTTGTGGTTTCAGTTTTCCTGCAATCTAGATTCATTTTTAACGTGTTCTCTGTTTTGGTGATGAGGTGAAGAACAATTTCTTCCCTGTGAGATATTAAAATAAAGTGGCTTCGGCTTTTGTATTCTGTACAAGGATAGGCTGGCAGGTTCAGTCACTGAGTTACAATCTAATATTAGATTGTATCATTTCGAGGCAATAAGGCTGTTCACGGTATTTTAGACACTTACCGTGCTGTTTGGCAATACAGCATACATCAATGTTATGTCTGCTGAGGTTAAAATTGCCAAACTACTGGAATGCACAAGGGGCGTATATCTTCCTCGTAATAAAGACTGTGGACCTGATTTAATCTCATTTTTAAAGCATTAGCAGTCAATAAACCAGTCACCACTAAAAGGTGAAAAAAAATTTGTTCTGTACCCTGAAGTGCAGTGTGGAGCCCATTTAATACGATGCCCCCTTTCCCTTTTTGCTCTCTTAAAGTGTCTTTTGATAAAAAGAAATGTGGCAAATGCAATCCATTTTTAATCAATCAGCACGTTTTATGCAATCACCTTGCCAGGCACACCATTCATCCTCTTTTCTAGGAACTTCTCAAGTGCTCCTTACACCCCAAGTGCACACTTAGCTGAAGAGGGAGAGAGAGTCAGAAAGATAAAAGAAGGGCTTCCATTCCATCCAGCATTGCGTTAACAATCCTGGTGGTAGCAAGCTACTGACTATTGATATTTCTGGTAATTGTGAGTTCTATCAATAAGGAATGTCTGGGCTATTACGTCTCCATTTGAAAGCAACTTGGCCAGTACTGGCTAGAGCTTGGGAATTTTATTTGTACCCATTTAGCTCTAAGCTGAAATAGTGCAGTATTTCTCTGCCATGAACACCTCTGTTTAGCCCTCTAGATTGAGAACAGCTTGAGGAGAGAGTCAGAACTAGACTTTATAAAGCTTCCCCTACTACCCTGTCCACCTAGCAGAGTATCAGCCATGTTTAGTAATTCAGTAGACATTTGTCTTACTAGTGAAGACATGTGGTTTGGGGTTGTATGCCATATTTGGAGCATTTTTTATCAATGTCATCTTCTTCTCCCTCATTCCCCTCATCTCCCTTCTCCTCCTCCTCTACTTCTTCTCCTTCTTTTTAAATGAACTTGATGAGATTAAATTTACCTACTTATGTGTCTGTAAACACAATCTTGGTGGACTGAGTTGAAATAATTTAATTTATCTATCAATAGTGTACAAAGTAATGAACTATTGAGGACTTTGGAATTAGAAGTTGGACTATGCTGGAATATTTATATGCTACTTTAAAAAACTCATGTGCCAATTCCTCATTCATTCATAACACATAACATCAAGATGACCTTGCATCTGGCCAAGCGTATTTCTTAATCCAGATACTGCCTGCTATCTAAGCCACTGGATTCTCTTATGCAAAACAGACATAATAATAACCTACCTCCTGAGCCTGTGGTGGCTTTTAAATAACATCCTGGATGGAAAGCCTAGTAGAATAGATTCTTGTTCAATGACAGCAGCAGTACAAACAGACATCATAAT
Source organism: Micronycteris hirsuta (assembly GCA_004026765.1). Classification (NCBI taxonomy): domain Eukaryota; kingdom Metazoa; phylum Chordata; class Mammalia; order Chiroptera; family Phyllostomidae; genus Micronycteris; species Micronycteris hirsuta. The sequence goes on from PVJI01006399.1 coordinate 41,758, forward strand.
GTTGTTATTGTGTTATTATACTTACTAGGAAATGACAACTTTTAATGTTTTCATGTGATGGTGTAAAACATTTTTTGGGGGGTTAGAAATACAGGCTACAAATCATGAGCCATAAATATTGTCACTTTGGATCAGATACCTGCCTTTGTAACTTATGAGCACAAACTGGCAAGCCTGGCTTGAGTTCTCAAAGAGTTGAATCTACTCAGTTTGTTGGCAAGCTGTGCCAACATCTATTTGACTACAAGATTCATTTTTAACAAGTTGAACTACTATTATATTGGAGCCAATATAATTTGTACTGGTCAGATCAGCAGTTTTAGATCAAACAACTGCTGCTATCATTTTAGAAACAGATGCTGAGAAATATTCTCAACCGAACCTCCTTAACGCCCTTTCAACATCGAAAAGATTTATCGAAGCTGGGGTCATAGGAGTTAGCTGGTCTACAGTAGGAGTATGACCGAACTCCAGGACAAACGAAAAAATCAATGCTAATATGTAAGAAAACCAGATCACTACAGAGCTCCAGTGAATAATCATGACAGTGCCGTCTCATTCACTTTTACCACCACACATTCACCACCCAGCACACCCGTGTATCCACACATACACTTGCCCGCCCACTTCCTGTGCAGGGCTCTGAGGACCAGAGTCAGAACCTAAGAACAACATTGGCTGGCATTCACGCTCTTGGGGTGGAGCAGGCCGGCCCTGCCTCCTGCAGGCAAAGCAACCCTGACCTCCAGAAGCAGTGTGCGGCGTTTTTTGTCCAGGTAGCTTCTTCTTTTGCTAATTTATAAACATTTAACTCTTGAATATTAAAGCCACTGACTTGATTTTTTGGTAATACTTTGCTCTTTGCACTGTCATGTGCATTATCTCATAATACTCAAAACAAGTTCTGTGATATAGTTACCCAAACTGACAGAACACCCTGAAGAAAAGAATGTAGTGCCATTTTATAGGCAGAGACGGGAACTCTGATTGTCTAACTGGCGTGTGCTTATTCCCTTATCACTTTTCTTCTTAATCTAAGGACTTAGTTTAAGAAAACTGAATAGTTTTCCACACAGTCCTTTATTTTTAATCAGTGAAACTCTAAAATATAAAGTAAGGAAAAAAAATAGCTTTCATTTATCCATTTAGGCCCTTGAAAATATTAGCTCTGTATTTTAAAATACCTGTTGGGGAGGAAAAATGCTTCTCTGTTCTTCAGGTTCTGTGCTGCTCTATTAATTAAATTGACATGAAACAGATTAACAGGGCAAAAATAAATTTAATTTCATATGTACGGGGAGCCTCAGAAAAATATGAAGCCCAAACATTGTCAGGCAACTGAGCCTTACCCACTATCCTAAAGAGTGCAGTAAGAATTTGCGGCTTCCGGGGAGGGGATGGGGGAGGGAGGGGGCGGGGGGGGGCATTAATTCAGACACTGATGAGAAGAGCAGGTGTCAGTAACTGGGTATTTGTCCTGGCTTTCAGATAGGGCACTCAGATGAAAAGTTATCTCTGGTAATATCTCTCTCTGTGGGCTATACCCTCTGTTTATATTCTTGCAGGTAGTTAGGAGGGAGGTAAAAGTTTTTTTCTTGAGTCTGATGGGTCTTGTTTGTCATCAGCTCAAAATAATCTACATGCCATAGCGGCACATTCGGGGGTAAGCAATTCTGCTTCCCTTCATAGTCTTTCTAGGGGCAAGATTTTGATTTTCTTTTCTCTTTGTAACTGTTTTTATAATTAAGGCCAAGTTTGCACTTTTGTTTGTTTCGTGAAAATCAAGAAAATAAAAGGCCAACTAAATTGCCTTTACTTGAGTTGCTGTTTTATTCAGAAGCATATTTTTTCCCCTGTAGCAACAGAGGTTTCAAGATGCAAATGGTCACATTCCGCTTTTAAATAACACAGGCATTATAATTAAAATTCCCTCGTGTTTAAGAAAAATAATTAGTTACTTGAGAAGTTGTTTCAATGAATTCCTTTCCAGAATGCCTCCCATTTCAATGAGTTATGAAATAATTAGTGAAAGCGTATTATAGCAAGAGAAGCTGGAATCGCCTCAGCAAAATGGAGCATTCTGTGAAATGATAACTTGACCTTTACGTTTTCACTTGAAAGAGAACAGAAAAAGGAGCTTGTCTTAAGAGAAGGGAGAATAAACTGCATTGCCTCGGGCCCCTCCAATGCTGCATAAAGGAAACAGTAAGAAAAAAAATGTTCAGATTCCCTTTCACTACAGGAACAAAAATTAGAATCTTGCCTAGTAGGTCAAGTTCATCCAGTGAAGCAGTTTGGAAAATGTAACCCCAGGCCCTTGAATACTCTCAGAATTCTGTTTTGGGAAGGTTCAGTTACAGAGCAAAGGTTTTCATTTTAAACTAGTAGGGATATTGTTTATTCTTAAACAATAAGCAAGAAAATAAATTGTTTTGCCTCCATAATTCTTACTGGTCTTAATCATCTCCACTTACCTAAATGTTTTATTTTTTTATAGTTAAAACATGAGAGAGAGAAAAGCGTAAGAAAGAAATGTGATATTACAAGTATTGTACATGTATATTAATCTTATAATTTTTGTTTAATTTTATTGCCAAATAAAACTAGGATAATCAATATTACCCCAATGCCTACTTACCTGCATGCTCCCATACCCTCAACTTAAATAACTACATTTTTTAAAGATTTTTATGTATTTATTTTTAGAGAGAGGGCAACAGAGGGAGAAGAGAGGGAGAGAAACATGAATTGATTGCCTCTCACATGCCCCTCGCCGGGGACCTGGCCCACAACCCAGGCATGTGCCCTGACTGGGAATCACACCGGTGACCTTTCAGTTCACAGGCCTGTGCTCAATCCACTGAGCCACAGCAGCCGGGGCTTAAATAACTACATTTTAAGGAACAGGTTTTTAGTTGCCCCGTTCCTAAGTAAGTTAACTCTGCAGTAAAATGTAAATAGAAATATATTCCTAAAAAATATACAGAGTAGAAAGACATCATCTACATTATTACAAAAGAGAATCTGGCAGGGCTTCTTACAGTAGAAACATCAACAAAATAACTTTTTAAAAATCTTTCAACCTTTCATTTCCTTTGTTATGAATTCTAATTTATGTGTCAATGTAAATAGCTAATTATTCATTCTGAAAATCAGTACTTTAAGAGCACTGTTCTTTTATTCAACCCGTAAGATAGCTAGCTACAGTGTGATTTTTGAAGATACTGTAATTTAACTGGAATAATATCTAAAATAACTCAGTGACAGTAACAAAAAACTCTTTTGAGTTTTAAAAGATCCCTTTGGAATACAAAAGCTTGAGTTTTTTTTCTTTTTTTTAATAAATGTCAGCCTAGCAAACACTTAAATCAGAGTATATAGATAGATCAGAGGATGTAATTGTAAATCTTTGATGAAATTATGACTGATAATAAGTTTAGTAATTCATTTTTACTTTTATGAACCTGCCTCTGGTACTGATTTTTCCTCTTATGCTTTTTTTGTCCAGGCTAAAATTTATTATTTAAGTTTCATATTCCCTCAAGACCTTTGAATTAAAATATTTATATTATATATGATACAAAATTTTTTGATAAAGCAAGGAAACATTCAAATTTAGGGGATATTTTAGAAACTAAGTTGGAAGCAGTCATGGAAAATCTCACGTACAAGGTCTGTTTGGAAAAAGTCCAACCACTTTTAATATAACAAGAACAGTTTGTGTGACATCGATGTAACCTGGCAGCCAAGGAGTGTGGACTGGAATGTACATGTGTGAACAATGACAACTTCACTGTGCTACTCAGTTGGGGGTGGTAGATGCCGTTGAGCAAGCATGTGAACTGTGTGGCTGTTGCTTTCAAATGACTGAGCGAGTAGAACAATGAATCTGCACCCAGTTTTGCATTAAGCTTGAACATTCCTCCATGTAAACTATTCAGATGATTTAGAAGGCCGCAGCTATGGGCAACTGGTGATTGGCAGTTTCATCATGACAACATGCCTGCTCATGCATCACATCTCGTGTGGAGTTTTTTGATAAAACACCAAATCACCTGGGTGATGCACCCCCCCTTACAGCCCACGTTGGGCTCACTGAGACTTCTGGCTTTTCCCCAAACTAAAATCACATTTGAAAAGGAAGAGATTTTAAAACATCAGTGAGATTCAGGAAAATACAATGGGGCAGCTGATGGTGATTGGGAGAACTGTGTGAGGTCCCAAGGTGCCGGCTTTGAAGGGGACTGAGGCATCATTGTCCTGTGTCCAGTGTTTCTTCTATCTTGTACCTTCTTCACTAAATGTCTCTCTTTTTCATAGTGTGTGGCTGGATACTCTCCGGACAGCATCCATAAAACTTTTTCTGTCAGAATCAGTATATATACATGAAAGTACTGAATACCATTATTGAGAACACTTACTCCTCTTCCCTTAAGAAGTTACTGTCTTTTAATAGTCTAATATTTTATTTATAATGGATATCTATATATTCAATAATAAGCACTGCAATCCATTGGTCATTTCTCCATGATTGTTAAATATATCTATCGTTAAAAAACAAAATTCAACTGAGTAAATTTGAGTATCTAGTGCTTTATTCAAAACTTCATGACTGGATCAGCGTAGATCTAGAAAGGGAAAGGCGGTCCAAGGAGCCATGCTAAATGGAAGGCTTTTATAGGAGAAAGTGGGTGGGGCATCCAGCAAAGAGTGGATTGTTTTAGGCAAGGCTACCCTCCTTAGGAGAAGGTAGAGAGTCTTATCAAGCAGACTACCTCTCAATGCTGACCAGGAAATTCCATTTTGACTGGTTAAAGCTCAAACCAGTCAACTGTTCCTGGGAGAGGCTGGCACTGCAATTAGGTTAGACATGAAGTCTTGGTGTGTTGACTTGGGGCTTAGCACAAGTGATTCCATTTGGGCTTTGTTTTTTAAACAGTATTATTCTAAAAAGGTAAGAATTCAACTAAATCAGAGTTGATTACTAGTGAATAGGCAGCCATTGAGATACAGGAAGGAGCCACATATTCTTGATGAAGCAAATAACTTGTTTTAAGTTTGAGTCATGAGTTTAGCATACAACAATGACAAATATTTTGATACCAAATAAATAACCACAATAGGTCTCAAATCTATCTCCTCATTTCACTATATTAAGAATATATAAAGCACATTGTAATATGATCAAAGCTGCCACTCCCTGTGCTATAGCTGGAAGTTCTTTGGAGGTTTCCTGTTAGAAGACAAAACCTATTGACTTAGTCCTACAGGTCAGAATGTTTTCCACTGAAAGGCACATTGAAAACCCATCCAAATCATCTGAAAAGCAGCCCTCTGTACCCATAATCCATCACATGTCCTTAACGGGGGTTTGTCTCTAAATGCCACTCAGGTATGGAGGCCCCTCCTCTAACAGGACCATATAGAACTACCGGGCTGTGATATTGTGATTTATAATAAGAAATGCATATTTGGTTTTCATCCTGTTTCTGGCGTGGAGCTCCTAAAACCCTTGGAATTCCGTAAGTGACGAGAGTGATAAAGGTGTTTTTTAAGGTGAAGTAGATGACTTTTGGACCCCATTGAAGAATGGGGATTGGTTGCCAGGAGAACCAACCATGTGACTGGAGGGTGGGAACTTTCAGGCCACCCCTGACTTCCAGTAAGGGGAGACAGGAAGGAGGTTGAATCAGTCGTCAATATTCAGTGATATAATAAATCATGCCTTTGTAATGAAGCCTCCATTAAAAAAAAAGACTCTAAGAGCTTCCAGTTGATGAGCAAGTGGAGGTGTTGGGAGAGTACTGTGTCTGTGCTCTCCCATGTTCAAGGCCGTGGAAGCTCCACACTTTTCCCTCATGCCTTGGATGCATCTCTTCCATTTTGCTGTTCCTGTTATATCCTTTTATAATAAAAACCAGTGATAGAGCAAGTACAATGTTCCTCTGAGTACTGCGAGCCTCTCTAGGAAATCAATCAAACCGAGGAGGAGAAGGAGTACCTGGGAACCGATCAGTCAAAAGCACAGGTAACACCTGGACTTGAGACTGATGTCTGAGGTAGGAGGTGGTGGTGGAGGCAGTCTTGTAGGACTGAACCCTGCACCTGTGGGATCACAAGGGGGTTTCCACACTAACAACAATTCTCCAGGTAGATGGTTGTTAGAATTGACTTGAGTTATAAGGAGACCCAGTTGGGGTTCAGAGAATTGTTGATAGTGTGGAAACCCCCTTCTGTCCCACTTTGAAACTGTGTCCAGGAAGCCAAAGTTGGGGTTCTAATTTCTGGAGAGTGGTGAAGCCTCAGACAGATATGCCCAGCTCTGAGTCTAGTGAGCTCAGGTCAGAGCAAGTCCATGTAAATAGTGCGATAGGTATTGGTACAGGTGGGGATGTGTGTGCGAAAGAAAATCTGTATTCTATTGTCTGCATATTTCCCATTATGATCTTTGAACAGCTGGATTTACACTGTCTATAGTCTTAACTAGGTCACCCAGAGATATTTAGACAGAAAAACAGCGCGTGCACACATACAAACACACACTCTTGCACCTGTTCACTTAGATGGCTCTTTCTAAGCCTCTGTGTCTTAAATCTGTTGAATAGAACAGTCATAAATTCTGCTATTGAATTTATAACCACTCTGCTTTTGTTGTTATACATTGTTAAAAATTTCAAAAAATCACAAAAAATCTGTTTTATTGTAACCCTTGGAGCTTTACCGCCCTTATAAAAGGGCTTCACACGAGGTTTCATTTGAGGAGATTTACCTGGAGCATTTCACCAACTAGGAGTCTATTTAAGAAAGTGTTTTAAAGATTAATAAAGCCTATAAAGCTTCACCATTAAGTTTCAGTGCTGGTTGATTTTATTGGATTGGATTTTTGTGGTCCCTCTTGCAAGGAAAATTTATCTTCAAAGGCTTCTGAAACATGACAGAAAATATAATTAGCATGATCCAAACACTGCTTCCAGGGGCACAATGTGGGTCCCGTGGGGCACCGGGCACTTCATGAGTGAACACTGTGGCTACTTCTATGAGGTTATTTCCCATTGAGTCTCAGCCCAGGAAGGAGCTTGGTTTGGAAGATGTAGTTGCAGATAAAGTTAATGTCCCTTATGGTTCTCCTCAGCCCCCAAACAGACACACATTGCACGTATCTGGGATTTGTTTGCTTGTTTTTTATTAAGAAATAGTTCACATACCATTAAAATTCACCCTTTGAAAGTATCTTATCCACTCGTTGTTACTATATCCATACAGTTGTGCACTCATCACCACTTTCTAACTTGAAAATGTTTTGCTATTTTCATTCCCCCCTCCCCTTACATCCTGGCAACCCCTAATCTATTTTTTGTCTTTTTTTTTTTTTAATTTTTCAATCTCTTTTTTTTGGCCTTTAAATTTTTTTAGTCTTGTTTATTCTAGTATCGTTGTCCCAATTCTACCTCTTTATTCTCTTGCATCCCAGCCCCCGCTCCCACAGTCAACCTCCACCCCGTTGTCCATGTCTGCGGGTCATGCATACATGTTCTTCGACTAGTCCCTCCCCTTCCGTCCACCATTATCTCCCCCCCCCCAACTCCCCTCCAGCAGCCGTCAGTCTGTTCCATGTTTCCATGTCTCTGCTTCTGTTTTGCTCATTAGTTTATTTTGTTCATTAGATTGCTTTTGTAAGTGAGATCATATGGTATTCGTCTTTCACCGACTCACTTATTTCGCTCAGCATAGTAGTCTCCAGTTCCATCCATGCTGTTGCAAAAGATAGGAATTCCTTATTTCTTTCTCCTGTGTTGTATTCCATTGTGTAAATGTGCCACAGTTTTTTAGTGCACTCATCTACTGATGGGCACTTAGGTTGTTTCCAGCACTTGGCTATTGCAAATTGTGCTGCTATGAACGTTGGGGTGCATAGGTTCTTTTGAATTGGTGTTTCGGGATTCTTAGGGTATATTCCCAGCAATGGAATCACTGGGTCAAATGGGAGTTCCATTTTTAATTTTTGGAGGTAATTCCATACTGTTTTCCACAGTGGCTGAACCAGTCTGCATTCTCACCAACAGTGCACTAGGGTTCCCCTTTCTCCACATCCTCACCAGCACTTGTTTGTTGATTTTTAAACAATAGCCATTCTTACAGGTAGGAGGTGATATTTCATTGTGGTTTTAATTTGCCTCTCACTGAAGGCTAGTGATGCTGAGCAGTTTTTCATATGTCTCTGGGCCATCTGTATGTCCTCCTTGGAGAAATATCTATTGTTTATTTTTAACATAAACAATATCCTCTGATTATCCTGTAAATCCTCTATAGCTTGCTTTTTCACTTAATGATATAGCTTGAACATTTTTAAAATATTTGTTCTTACAAGTCAGTTTCATATTTTTTAAATTCCTGCATAATATTTTATGGTTTATATTCATCTGTTGATAGATATTTGGCTTGTTTCTATTTTTCACTTTTGTTAACCATGCTTTAATGTATATCCCTGTATTTAGTGGACACTCTTGTGTGCCTGTCTTTCACAAGCTCTCTGACATATCTTTAACAATGGAATCGCTGAGTCAAAGGGTGTCAGCATTTTAGCAGATACTAATAGACTCCAGAACGTAGTGTTGGCCTAGCCCTAAAGATCAGGCCTCAGCGTTTGTTTTACTGCCATTGACGGAACCAATAGATCTGGCTCCTCCTTAACTTGTAATATCACTGAAGTTTATTTCCTGCAATGAGTAGTGATGACCTGACATTGTTGAACAGCCACAGTGCTTGCCTCACTTGAGATGGAGAGGGAGAGAATATCTTCTATACACAAACCTAGAAGAAAACATCTTACATGTCCTAGAATTCTTCTGTACTGATATACATCTTCCCAGCTTTCTATGGAAGGAAGCTTCTCTCAGGTGTCACTCCGTAAAACACCTTGAGGTTTTTACCCTTAGGTGCAAACCAGAGTTTCCCAGGTGTTATATATACTGTTGAAATGGCACTTGGTTGTATCAGCACAGCATAGAAGAACGGGAACTCCTTCTGGTGACCTGCAGACCCTCTCGAGATCTGTTATATCCATCCTCCCCCCTTCAGTGTTCACAGCAGTTTCCTGAACACGCATATTCTGATGCCCACGGCTTTGCACGCTTCATTCTGTATGTGTTGTTTTCTCATCCATCATGGTCTTGCATGTATGCTTTTTTACAAGACTTGGTTCATGCAGCCCATCTCTGGGAATCTTCAGCCCCCTTGGGCTAGCAGAGACCCATTTCCTTAGTGCTGACAGTGACTGTGCTTCACCCTCTGCCCCCTGTAGTGGCATGGCACATACTACACTATACCCTGTAACACACACATACGCACACACACGTGCCCTTGTCTGCTGGCCAATGACTTCATGAAAATACAGATCCTGTTATATCTACTGTAAACTCCCCTGGGTGAACAGTCTCTTTAGAACCCGGGCAGCTGTGGGCACAGCATGGGGGTTTTGAGTGTAGACTTTAGACACACAGGACTTTGGGTCCTATCTCTACCCATTCACTAGTCCTGTAAACTTGGCCCAGCTATGGGAGTGACCTGGGCCTATATTCCCAACTGTAAAATGGGCCAAACTTATAAGGTTGCTGGGAAGATAATCCAGTCATGCTTACTAGAGGGCCTGGGATTCAGTAAGGGCCCAACAAAAGAGGGAAAACAGAGAATTAGGGCACTTACTTTAAAAAAGATTTTATTTCTTTTTTACAGAGGGGAAGGGAGATAGAAAGAAAAGGAAAGATCAAGGGGTGATTGCCTCTCATGTGCCCCCCACCGAGGGCATGGCCCAGGCATGTGCCCTAGACTGGGAATCGAACCAGTGACACTTTGATTTGCAGGCCAGCACTCAACCACTGAGCCACACCAGCCAGAGTGAGTTAGGGTACTCTTAAAGACATCTATGTAACAATGTCATTGCTGTGTCAAAGGTGTCAGCATTTTACAAGTTAAGAAGCAGCTAGACTAGGCACTCTGCAGGAAATGGGAGAGAGCAGCCCCACAAAGAAGCCCTCTTTCCTAGGTGGGGTCATATGTTTCTGTGTCCTGAAGGCTCTGTGACAATCTGCCCTGCTTCCCTTGCGGAGTCCTGGCTTCCCCACCCATGTGGCCCTGTGCAACCCTGTGAGATTGTACCTGCCTATTACAGCTCTCAGCACCAATACTGTAGGATCAATACCCCTTCCTGAAGTCATCAGGATCAATGGTGACGGCACGAAAAGTACGGATAACATTCAGGGTTTCAATCTTATTTTTGATGGTATTGAAACACAGCATCTCTCCATTCTCACTTAACGAAAGTCTGAACAGTGTTTGTCGTGGCTTTGGAGAGCTTTGTCTGGACCAGCAAACCTTGGGACTCTGCCCTCTTTTTCTGGGAAGGCATGTGGACTGCAAATTGGCCAGTTAGCCCAGTTGGCCTTCAACCTACCATGAAAGTAAATGGTTATTAAAGATATTAAAATATCACTGGGGTTAAGAGATTCATGTTAATGATATGACTTGGATTAATAACCATGTTTTCATACAAAGCTTGATTATTTCTAACAAATTTAGAAAATTATCCCCCATTTTATACTTGCTGTCTCCTTCTGTTCAGAAATATAAGCAGTCAACCTATTTTGTCAGAGCATTTATCGTAAATCTGTTTCTTCCAACCCTGGCCAGTGACTCAATTAGTTGGAGTGTTGTCCCATGTACCAAAAGGTTGCGGGTTTGATTCCTGGTCAGGGCCCATGACTAGGTTACAGGTTCTACCCCCAGTCAGGGTGCGAGCAGGGTGGAGGGGCCAACCGATTGATGTTTCTCTCTTTCCCTTCCTCTCTCTCAAAATTCAATGAACATATTCTCAGGTGAGAATTTTTTAAAAAATTAAAATTTATATGTGAGTGTTTCCAGTAACACGAACCTATTTTTTCTAAGTCTTCTCACCCCTACATTTGTGTAAATATCTACAGTCGGGATGTTTCTTTTTTCTTTTCTTTTTTTTTGTTTTTTTTTTTTTACAGAAAGGCTTTTTGAAAGGCTCTTGGAAAATATTTTATGATCAGCATTATTTATGTTGCCTGTGTGGCCATGTAAATAATCTTAGCCTTTTCTCTGCCAGAACTCTTGCAACTTAACATGTCTTCAAAAAATGTGAATAAGGCTACAAGATAATGCCGCCTCAATAAGCATTTCTGTGCTTTGGGAAGGAAATGTGAGTGCAAAGCTGAGAATGTGCGTGTTCAGCCTGGTGACAATGTAAAGGATGTTTATAAATGAAACAGTCCCACAAATGGCACCACACTTTGCAGAAGGAAAGCAATTTGGTGAAGTGAACGATGTTAAATGTTTTAATTTTCTCCTGTGCCAGTAAAATCTTGTAAAACAAGGTGACATATTACATTTTCTATACTATAAAGGCTGCAAGGGCCTGTCAACGTTTTCATTATGAACTCTGTTTTCAGAGCTTTATAACTCAGCTTTAAGAATTCACTCTGGCCTGACATTTGAAGTGCAAGGTCTTACCTGGGGAACATGTGTTTCCCATGTTCTAAAAATTATGAGTTTATTCGTTTCTCAGTTTGTAGTAAGTAACCTTTTCATACTGTTTCACTTGGCATTCTGTGCCTCAGCAATGGGAGGCAGAAGGCTTACATGTGGTAGGTCAATGGTCAGGGGGGACCTACCAATGTGGTCAGCACAGGTCAGGGCTGGCAATTGTCGTTATTATGATGCAAGTTCAGACTGATTGCTCAGCTCATCATACAAGAAGCAGAAAGAATTCTACTGCATGGTACTCAACATTTGACATTAGACTCTCTGCTACATGAGGAGTACACTATGCCAAATCTTTGCAGACAAGACCCTGAATTCTTGGTCTCCACACTGTTTATTTTACATTTGTATTGTTTTGTGGACGGTGTAAGACCCTTTCCTTAAGCCTCATAGCATTCATTCTAATTTTGCTGGCTTTTTGTGAAGTCTTCCTTGTGATTCTGTGTGTATGTGTGCATGTGTGTTTTCTTGCTATCATATTTAGTACTCGGTAGGTTTTCAGTCAATGTTATTTAATAATGCAGACATTCTTTTTGTACTTTGAAATACCTGCAGTTATCTCTGAAGGAATTGCTTTTTGGAAAGTAATTAGAAAAAATGGAAGAAAGAGTAAAGAAACAGAAAAGAAGACTACATGTTGCCTTTTGATCATCAGGCTTTGAAATGTTTTGAGGACTAACTACTTAGTATTGCTTCATGAAAAGAATGAACGTGCACTATCTAGAAAACGTGGAGTACCCACAATAAAAGACGTGGTACCAAGTCTTCAGTTCTAGGCTGTTTCAGAGAATTCTAGGAGAGCCCCACTTTTTGGTTTATATTCAGCATTATACCTATTCTGCTTGATTGCATTATATTTTTATGCAGCTATGAAATTCATGTTAAAATGTGAGAAGCACCCAGAGTTTAATTCCAAAACTTGTGTTGATTGTGTGAGGACAAATTTGCGCCGGTTATCTAAAAACATTATTTCTATTCCTCACAAGCACCCTGCATGCAATGGCCTTCCTGCAGGAGGAAGCTAAGGACCACACAGTTTAATGAATTTGTCTCCACGGCTAATGAGTGCCCAGGACAAGTTTAGAATCCAGGTCTTTCTGACCCCAAACCATATTCCCATATTGTTTGCTTTCTGCCATCATGCTCTCTCTATGTGTACGAAGACATCCGTCTCTATTTAACTTTCTGTCTGAATCATGCTATGCCTAAGTCTGTAAGTAGATTGCATTTTTCAATGAAAAATGTTCAGATATGAAGACTGGTCCTCCAATTAAAAGAAAAAAGAAAAGGAAGGGACTGAAGGACTTGAAGTGGTCTAAGTTTAAACAAGGAACCTGATTCCATTTTTGGTTTCTCTCACCTCATAGCCACCTCTTTCTCCCTTCTTCCCGTCAGGCCTATTGCAATGAATGGCACCTGATCCATTGCACTGGACTGTCCAAGCCACAAATCTGGGCAATGCAATTTCTCTCTTGTGCACCGCCCCCAAGTTTCACCACATTCTAAATTCTAAATCTAAGTCTAATTCTAAAATACCAAGCTGTGTCCAGTCTCAGTATAAAATATTTTTCTCCTTTTAAATAGACCCATTTATTAGATCACTTTCAAGTTCTCAGCAAATCTGAGCACGTGATGCAGAGAGTTTTCCTATGCTCCCCTCGCCCACCCCCTCGCAGCCTCCCCCAGGGTTGACATCCTGCTTCAGAGAGAGAGATTTTTTATAAGCAATGAGTCTACACTGACAGCCATCACCACCCCAAATCCATAGTGTACCTTGGAGTTCACTCTCGGTGTACATTCTGTGAGCTTCGGCAAGTGTGTGATAAGATGTATAACCCCAGCAACCACAGACCTTCTTTACTTTCCATTTCTTTTTACTTTTTCTAGAATTCCAATGCACTGGAATCATACAGGATGTAGACTTTTGAGGCAGGCTTCTTTCCCTTAGTCATGTGCCTCTACCATTCCTCCATGTCTTTTCATGGGTTAATCGCTTGTTTCTTTTTAGCTTTAAATGGTGTTTGTTGTCTGGCTGTGCCACTGTTCGCATACACATTTGCGTACTAAAGGGCATCTTAGTTGCTTGTAAGTTTTGTCATTTATTAATATAGCTGCTATATACACCCATGTGCAGATTTGTGTGTGGAATTAACTTCTTCTGTTCATTTGGGTAAATACCAACAAATGCAATGGCCAGATTGTATGGTAAGATTATGTTTACTGTAATAAGAAACTGCCAGACTATCCCCCAAAGGGACCGTAAAGTTTTGCATTCCTAAATGAATGCATCCAAAAATGAATGAGTGTCCCTGTTGCTTCTCATTCTTCCCAGCGGCATTCTAGATTTTGGTGTCCGTATTCCAGATTTTGGCCGTTTGGGTAGAGGTATAGTGTTATGTCACTGCTGATTCAATTTGCAGTTCCCTGATGACGTGTGAAATGGAGCATCTTTTCATATTTTTACTTGTCATCTGTGTAGCTTCTTTGGTGAGGTGTCTGTTGTCTCTGTAGTCCGGTTTTTTTTAAATTGAGATACACTTGACCTATAACATTATGTTAATTTCTGGTGTGCAACATAATGATGTGATATATGTGTCTACTGAGAAATGATTACCACAATACATTTAGTTAACGTCCATCACCACATATAGCTAAATTTTGTTTCTTGTGATGACAACTTTTAAGATCTACTCTTAGTAACACACAATACAGTATTATTAATCATAGTCACCATTACATCCCTAGGACTTATTTATCTTAGAACTAAAACTTTGTATCTCTTGGTCATTTTCACCCATTTGGCCCCTCCTCCTTTGCTGCCTTTGACAGCCATCATCCTTTTCCCTGTGTGTAAGTATGTGTGTGTTTGATTCCATATATAAGTGAGATTTTGCCCGGCTTTTAATCAATTGATTTTCTTATGTTTCGGTTGTAAGGGTTTTTTTGTATATTTTGAATGACAGTCCTTTATCCTGTATATATTTTGCAAATATTTTATGCCAGTTGTGATCTGTCTTCTCATTCTCTTGAAAAAGTGCCTTTCACAGAGCAGAAGTTTTTAATTTTAATGAGGTCCAGCTTACCAATTATTCTTTTCATGGATCATGCCTTAGATATTATATCTAAAATGTCATCACCATATGCAAGGGCATTTGGATTGTCTCTGTGCTATCTTCTGAAAGTTGTATAACTTTCTGTTTGACATTTAGATCTATGATCTATTTTGAATTATTTTTTGACTCAAAATCACAGGTGAAATGTACATGTAGATTTTTTCCCATGTGCCTGCCCAGCATCATTTGCTGTAAATGTACTACCCCGTCTTCATACTTTCATCTTTGTCGGAGGTCAGCTCTCTATATCTACCTGTTTGTCCTTGTGTTTGTCCCTTTCCACGGCTGCTGCCATTGTCGAAACAGAAGCTGTAGTCATGCCTTGACTGATTGTCCTGTAAGCCTAGTAATTAGGTTGCCCTCTCTTTCACAGAAAGAGGCCAGAGTGATGAAAAAATTATTTGAAGTTGTGATTGCTTCGGCAGCACATCCACTAAAACTGGAACAACACAGAGAAGGTTAGCGTGGCCCCCGCGCAAGGACGACACGCACATTGTGAAGAGTTCCACATCTTTTTGAAAGAGAAAACATGCAACAAGAACAATTCTGAAGTTGTTTAATGGTTCCCCACTGTTTTTAGAGTCAAATCTGAACCTTCGGATGACCTGAGAGTTCTGCCTGGTCTGGCCTTCTTCTTCCACCCGTTCCCCGGCCTTCCGTCTATATTCCTCAGCGCCCAGTTCTTCCTGCCCAGTGTCCTCACTGTGCCCCAGCCACACAGACACTCCCCCTCCTCTGGGCATGCCACGGCTCCTCCCACAGCAAGACGTGGAGTGTGGAGCCGTCTCCCAGAGACCCTTTCCCAGTCCTCCACGGTTCAGCTCATTCCTATTCATTCTTCAAGCTCTATTCAAATGTCACTTTTTTCTGGGATATCCGTGGATACTTTTTAGGTCTCACTGCCTTGAGTGTTCTTTATCACAATCACAGACTATAATAGTATTATTATTTCTTTAGCATCTTTAGATTTCTTTAGAATTTAAGCTTCATGAATGCAAGGGAAACTATATCTGTCATCTTCCTGGATGTATTCACAGTGGGCACAGTATTATAGCATCTCAGTGTCCTTCCAGGCCCGTGGGCAATAACTGACCTTGAATCGTCAACGAGGGGTGAGAACAGAACTGCAGGACTGGATACTGAGGGGTAGGCCCCTCATTCCTGGATCCCAGGACTTCCCTGTTTATCTGGGAGCCAAGTAATCAAATTATGAGTTGAAAGACTATGGTTATCAGTGCACAGAACCAACCCAGACTGTGGGGATTTGGAGAGTCACAGGATCTTGGATTTTGAAAAAAATAAAAGTCTGTATGTAGTAGTCAGGGCTTTCTATAATGACACTAAACCCAGAGCGTTAACGGATTCAGAGTTCATCTTCCTTCCACATCCTTTGTTTCATTTTCTATAGAACTGGGAGGTAGAGTAGTCAGTGGGCCTGATTGAAGCGAGGTCATCTGGGAAGAGCTGCGCCCAGGGTGGCCCCCACATCAGAGCCGACGCATGCGCACAGACCGCGTGCAAACCTTGAAGGAGGCGTGAGTTGGAGACCCTGCGTTGTTGTTTCTTTTTTGAAGTAATGCTTGAATCTCGAAGTACCCGCTGAGCTAAAGCCAGCCCTGTTGTTTCTTTTTTAATGCAGTGAAGACAAATTCTCATTCACATAAAATGAATTCAGTATTTAAAATATTGAATAAATTGATAGTTATTTTTAAATTTTATTCCATTTAAAAATTAATTATTTATCAAATTAAAAAGGAATATGCCCAAGTCCCTGGTTAGCTGACATTGCTGATTTCCCTAGTGCCTCTCCCTTCAACAGCCACTAGGCTGCTTGCAGAAGTTGGGTGTAGTCACACTTTCCTACCCTGCCCTGCAGGGGTGGACAGAGCGGCTGGATACTTGCTCTACATAGGAACACTAGTGAGTCGGCCTCCAGAACCCAGGGTCGTTTCCGAGCATTTTACTTGTACTAGTAAAGTGGAGACATCGTATCAGACAGGTTTCCAAGGGAGTTTTCTGTGCTGTTTTATCCATCTGAGGGAGGTGGGAGTTTCTTCAATATCAAAAGCTTCTTACAACATCAAAATATCCCCCCCCCTTTTTGTCATCCCTCTCTTATTTTACTTGACCCCCCAGTGTAGTGCTTTTGAAATTTGGTGTATATCAGACTCTTCTGGAAGAACTTGCTAAAAATACAAGGCATCGACCTACTTCAGGGAGGCTGTTTTCTTGACTAGCTCCCTAGGTGGTTCTAATCTCTACCAATGTTTACTATGTATACAGTGTCAAGTCTATGCACAATAGCACCATGCTCTGTTACTTCATGGCCCTGCCCCCTTGGATGTTTATCATGTAGTTATTTACTCTGGTACCTTCTTTTTACTTACTATAGTTGAATACTTGTTGATAATTAGAAGCTATTATCTATCAGATCCTCTTTATTAAAATGTAGTGACAAACACTTAGGTAAATGGTGATTTTATCAATTCATACTGAACACTTCTTGGTCTAAGAAATTCATGGTAACAGTTATTCTTCCAAAAATATTCCATTGTTCCATGATTGAAAACAGCCAGAAACCCCCGAATATCAGGAGAACAATAGCAGGAGGTGCGTATGTGCACATTGTGGGCACAAGCAATTTGTTTTTGAAAAAGTCCGATTAAATGCGTCTCTGTGGATTGCCATGGTTTATGACAGAAGTGATGTGATGATTTGTGTTAGAGCTTAATAAGTTTAGAGTTGAAATTCTGCTTTTGTTTCCTTCCCTTTGGCTGATAGTTCATGTCTACGGTACTACATCAAAGAAACTTCCACGGGAGTTCCTAATGAGAATACTATAATGCAATGGGCCGAGCAGGTCTCTAGGGTGAGTGGCAGAGCTGGCTGTGTTCTCTGTTTAAAGAGATAAGGGCTCAGATTAAATATGACCCTTCCTCTAAGGAGGATTCTGGCCAGTGGAGTGTGTGATCCATCACAGTATCTTTGTGTTTCGGGGTTCTTTTTTGTTGTTTGTTTGTTTGTCTTTTTTGTGCGTTTGCTTATTTTTTATAGTAAAGTCTCAGTGGAAATGCAAACGCCCCAAAGAATGATTTAGCTTCTTATTTCAGATTTCTTGCCTCTAACGGATAAGTCGCTGTAGCATAGCCCACATGCAGCTCTGTCTTGCTGCTCTGGAAGATCTCCTGCTTCAGTGCACATTCAAGTGTATGAAAATATTTTAATTGTCAAGAAAATGAACTTTGCAAATCGGTCAGTTGCCTGGTGTTCAGAGTGCTATGGAAGGTGGATTGATTGCATGGTTATGGATGGCACGCCAGGATACTGCAAACCTTTTACACTTGTAATGGGGATCACACCCCCACCACATCCTACAGACACTGCTGTAGAGAATACTAACACTTGGGAAAACTTTGCAAAAGGAAATTACAATTTCAGTGGAAGAGCCTGGATGTAAGATCATTAGATCCCAGAAACCTATAACTTCTGTATGAAAGTTTATGATTTCAGTTAGTTAGACATCTGAAACTAGGATCCTGGTCTTCCAACTTGGAAGGTTATCAAAAAATTTTAATGTTGGTAATTTTTATCTTACTTTATGAAAACATGACTTCAATTTTGTGATCTGAGCATCAGTTGATAGCCAAAAGGGGTCCATCCTTGTATTTTATCTTTAACTATAAATTCCATTTTAAGAGAACATAGTCACTAAATATATTTATTTGTCTACCCAACAACACTGCAGGCACTGATAAAGAAAAAGTGTATAAGAATTGAAAGGTACAACCCCCCAAAATAAAAAAATAGATGGGGGCATATGTAGACAAGAGATTGCAACCCTTTGAAGAAAACAGGAGTCAGATCCAGGAGGAGAGAGGTCACATGGTTGAGAGACCAGAAGGTTGAAATCAGGCATCAGCAGCACCCCACTGCTCTGGGGGCCACAGGGGAGAACCAGCCTTCGGTCTTTCCAGTTTCTGTTGGCCTCAGGCATTGCTTGGTTTGTGGCTGTATGGCTCCAACGTCTACCTTCACTGTCACATTGCTTCCTCCTCTTGTGGGTGTCTTCTTCCCCGTATATCTGTCTCAAAAGCTGTTCTACATCCCTCTTGTAAGAACATTTATCATTAGATTTGGGACCCACATGGGTAATCCAAAGATGATCTCAAGATCCTTAATTGCATCTACAAGTGCCTTCTCTCTTTTTTAATGAAGGACCACTTACAGGTTTGTGGATGAAGATACAGATATATCTTTTTTGAGAGTGGACAGAGGGGATAAATCCCACAGTAAGTAGCAAAGAGTGGATACAGAGTGAGAAGAAACAATGAAAGAACATCCCAAAAGGACTTCTGTGCACTGACCTTCTGTGCCGGGCTTGTAGCAGAAGAGGGCCCTGAGGTGGCAGGTCTCTAGGAGAAAGAGATTCGATAGATTTGTTGGAGTATTTGAAGGAGAGAATAAGGTCATGTATAAGTACAAATATGTTTTAAAAAGAAAAAAGATATGTGAATACCTAGACAAATTGAAAGCTAAACCAGAAAAAAGGTTATTGTGCACTACTTGGCTCACCAGTGAACAATATTTACATAATTTTGAAAATATAGTATGTATTAATTTTGACCTTTTTTGAATCAATCTGTAAATAATACACATGATATTATTAATTAAATTTACCCTGAAAAGGTCAAGTATCTATTTTAGATGTGTCTGTTTTATAGATACAAAAGTATAGATTTTATCTACTTTAGATAATTTTTAGATAAAAAGTATCCTTTTAGGCAGAAAGTAAGTGATAAAAAGAAAAAGAGTGCTAAAAACAACGGATAAAGATAGGAATAGTCTCCTTCCAAACTATGTGGTCAGGAAGTAGTATCTGTCATTGAAAGAAGAAGAAATAAAGAGTTACGGGTATTATGTTACTTAAAGTGTTCATTGGTAACCAATATAGAAAATTCCAAAGTGGAGTGGTGGCGTAAGTGAGCTAACACTTCATCTGCCATTATAAGAAGTCAATAAATAGTGTCTAAAGTGGATAGATCCAGAAATAAACACACAATTAAGAGATGTGAAAGAAGCTGCAAGTGGAGTTTTTTAAAGTTCCCTGTAGGGGGTGAGACTAGGGTATTTAATAGTAAGCCTTTTCTTAGGTGTTCTAAACATGTGCGTTTAATAGATCAAAGAATAGTAATTCTTTAGAAGAATAGAATTGTCTTTGGATTAAAAATGTCTCTCATTGAATCAAGAGGTGTCTTTTAATAAGTAGAATTTTTAAATTTTTATTCATTTTAATTTTACATTGTCTGTTTCACTACTTCTTAAAATCTGTGGACCGTTAAACTTTTTTCCAGGCATTAGGTGACACTTTAGTAACAGTCAATGAAATGAATTAATATAAAAATAAATAAAAATGAAGATATTCCAAATATAGTCTTTAAATTAGACTTAGTAAACAAAATTCCCATTTAAAATTCTCATAGACATCTCTAACAGGTTTCTTTCGGCGTGTTTGCCTGCCATGTGGTAACGGAAGGTTTGCAGACCGGAACAGTTGCAAGTGGCAGAATTTGAGCACTGGACTCGGTTTACCTTTATTTCCCCTTTTGTTCTCCTTGTTTTCGTTTTCCTCCCTTGCTCTTTCCTTTCCTTCCTTCCCTTCTTAGTGTTGCTTTTCCCTGTTGTCTGGGATGGGGAAACTTTCCCCTTTCCTTTTTAGTTTTTCTAGCCGATAGAATAATGAACATGACATAAGGCAGATTAAGAGGAGGATATCAAATTTTAATCCATGTACATGGGAGATTCACATAAGCATGAAAATTCCAGAGACTGTAAAGCAAGGTGGGGTATAGATGTCCTTTGGGACTAAGGAGGGGAAGTAGGGGTCCAGAACCTCAAAGGGAATTAAGGACAAGTCACAAGGGGAT
The DNA here is from genome assembly GCA_004026765.1 of Micronycteris hirsuta. Taxonomy (NCBI): domain Eukaryota; kingdom Metazoa; phylum Chordata; class Mammalia; order Chiroptera; family Phyllostomidae; genus Micronycteris; species Micronycteris hirsuta. The sequence continues at coordinate 62,354 of PVJI01006399.1, forward strand.
GAAAAGGGTTCATGTTTGATGAGCAAATATTTGCTGGGCCATCTTGAAAGAATGGGACACAGGCAGGACTTGGATCAAACGGGCTTTGGTAGTTGGTAGGTTTCTCCCTGTCTACCAGACATAGCTTAGATTAAACTACAGTCTTCTGTGATGACATTTTCCTCCCTGGAGCAGGTTCTGTCTCCGAAATTATTTTAGGCATTAAGGGGAAAGGACAAACTTTCTTCCTGAGCCTTCTCAGCCGGCATTGCTTCAGCTTGAAATAATCTGCATGCCAGAGTGGATTGTATTGGGGTGATTTGCTCTGAACTCCCGCACTGCCTTAAGAAATCCTCTCCTACCCCACAATTGTCAAGATATTCTGTTTTATTATCTTCTACAGGTTTTATCATTTTACTTTCCACACTTAGGCACTGAGTACACCTGACTGCTGTATGTGGTGGGAGATAAGATCTCGATTGTGTTTTTCCCTTGTCAGTATCCCTTGCAATTTCTCCCTTATCAGCTGTCCTCTGGCCATCACAGGATCATTGCTTTCTCACTGCTTTGCAGCGCCAAAAAGTACGTATCTGGTCAAATATCAAAGGCCTATTATCGCAGGGTTTGTTTCTGAGCTCTGCATCCTGTGTCAGGGTTCTGTATCTGCCCTCACATCAATAACAGTATAGTAATCTCGGTTTGATTCCTGTAGCAGTAAAATGATTCAGTGTTTTCAGGAGTGTAACTTCCTACTCTGCTCTTTGTTTAAGTATGTCTTGACTTTGGTTGGCCCTTTCTGTCTCCATAAAATTTTAATTGACTTTGATATTTCTTCAAGAAACCCTTTGCATGGAATTGCATTAAATTACAAATGTTTGAGGGAGGAATCCTTTCTATAGTTTACATTTTTGCATATTTACCATTGTGGTCTTTTGTATCTATGAATATGATTTATTTATTTTTTCATTTTAGTCTTCAAGACTGTTTTGAATTCTAATTAATCATAGAAGTCTTTAATAATTTTTCTGTGGATTTATTCCTAGCACATAATATTTATTAGTCCCTGATATTTTCAATAGTAATTTTGTTGCCCTGGCTGGTGTGGCTCAGTGGATTGAATGCTGACCTGTCAACCAAAGGGTCCCCAGTTTGATTCCCAGTCAGGGCACATGCCTGGGTTGCAGGCCAGGTCCCCAGTTGGGAGCATGTGAGAGGCAACCACACATTGATGTTTCTCTCCCTCTCTGTCTCCCTCCCTTCTCCTCTCTCTAAAAATAAATAAAATTTTTTTAAATTAAAAAATCTTTTAAAAATCATAATTTTAATTTTATTTCTTATCTGTTTGTTTTCTATATATGATTCAATAGCTAGATAGACTCCAGGAACCTAGCTTAATTCTTTTTATTCCTACTAACTCAGCTTGATATTCTTTTGGACCTTACAATTTAAAAATTTATACATTTTATGATCATCTTGTAAAAAATAATTAATGAACATTATTTGTTAGACAACATATTTCTAAGTATACAGAATAAACTACATAAGGAAATATTTCCTAGGTATTAAGTTGGGATCCACCAAACTGTGCTTTCACCTTGATGAATACAAGTCATTGTAGAGCATTGAATTTTATGGTCAGTGTTTATTGAACACCTATTTTATGTGTGTCAGACTGACTATGTTGAGGGGGTGCATGCAGGAAGGTGAAGGAGCCTTTCTAACATTCTTAGGCAGATGCCACAGTGTCATTGTCCACCTGCCACATGTCCCCAAGCTCAAGTAATCTTTCTATTCTTGCTCTTTTCTCAAAATGGCATGGGGATTTCATTTCACTGGCCTGTCATGAGGTTTAAAATCAGGGGTCCTTAAGAAGAGGACTTTGTTTCTACTTGAAATGCAGTATTCTTCTTTTTAGCCTTTTAGGCATTAAATTTTATGGGTATTTGTTTTTTTTCACAGAGCCCTCATTAATTTGAGACAGATGTTATACCCATCTCTTTATATGTGAAACGGTATGGAAAGTTTACCTTCCTTTGTTCTTTAAATACTACACGGACATATTTAAAGAGCTGATTAGTTGTAGACAATGACTTCTTTCATTGCTGATTGAATATACAAGGAGAAACTTTAGCAATAAAAAACAATGCATCATTTTTTTAGAAGAAACTTTCTGAATGATAAAAAAGGACTATGTTTTCCTGTGAAGACATTCAAGGTAAAATACAATTGAGAGGAAGTAGAAAAGTGAAAGACCTCTTCAGTTAATGCGTTTTTAGAACTAGGCACAAAGGTGCTTCTTTCTAAACAAAAGGACCCTTACAAATGAGGGTGCACTTTAGAGAGAATCTTTTCAAAGACCCCTATTTAGTTCAACAGGCTCCTTCAAATGCAATGCATTATGAAGGCTGGGAAGGTAATGATACCCTCTTGAGCATGCCAGAGGAGGGTGCTTGGTTTTATTGCAGAAGCTCTGGTAACACAGGTTGAATAGAACTAGCATTTCATGATGCTGAGAGAGGAGATTTCATACTGTTTAAGAGTCAGGAAAGGATATTTGAGCTCCTATTTCTTGTTTCCTTCCTCTGGTCTCCTGTGTTTCTCCTATCATCCCTACCCCAAGACTACTTCGACCCCAGACACTCTAGTGCCCCAAGTCTACTCCCGAGTCCTCTGCTTTGACCCCAACTTCTGGAACTATAGCTTCACAATTTTTTTTTTTTTTTTGGCCAGGTACTTTCATTCAATCCCAAATATACAGTGTCCTGAATCTTGAACTTTCTCCATGTGTATTCTCTGCAGCAGCATCCTGGCTTGCTGATCTCTGGATATGCCCTCCCTTGAACTTGACTTCCTAGATGTAGACCACGAGTTCTCTCCCACTGAGTTATATTTGAGTCTCCTTGCTCCCTTCTAAGTTGCTATACAAGAGAAATAAACCTTTGCAAAGTTGGGATTCTATCCCCAACACTCTGTTAAGGGAGAAGTAAATTTCAGAACAGTTTAGGGGCATTTATTCCCCATTATGTTCCTTCTATAAACATTTTAATTTAAAAACCTGACACTCTACCCAGAAGAATTCGGTAGCACATTTGCCTAGGAAGGTAAATCATTAGTATTTTATTAGATCACATAAAACTGGTGAAATACTTAAATGTCTTTGGACAGATGGTGCCCTGTGAGATTCAAGGAGGCTAAAAACAAGAGACCATGTTGATTCCCAGTGTTCAGAAGTTTCTGAAAATATGTTGCCTGCCATGAGGCAAACCTGGCGTGTAGTACAGATACTTTCAGAGCGGAAGCACAGCGTTGGACTCAACCTTACACATAAGCGAAGAGTGAATGACGATGCAGGGAGTTCAGTTTGCACAGGCTGCCGTTTTGAGTGAGTTGGACACCCCTACCGGTTCCCCCTGCAACCGTTCTAGACAGTGGTTTATCAACTCTTTAAACTCGTTGAGTACCATAAGCATACATTTATCCAGAACCCAAATCATGTATTTGCTCTGTGCTTTTACTTTTCTAACACAAAGAAGAACCAAACCACATACAAGCCTATTACTTCTCACAGGGCAGCGCTGTTTTAGTCTCGGTACCCTCAGGCATATATGAGAGAGACTAATGTTAATAATATAATTTGAGGCCTGTCAAGGTCCTATAATTCTTTCTGAATCCCTATAAAAATTAAATTACGTGTGTGATAATCTAGAGTGTATTTTATCATATTTTCTCTTAAGGGCAGTGTAGTGTTGAAAACATGTTCTTGATCCACACCTTCCTCTCAGGCATTTGGTAAATGGTCACTTAGCAAGAGTCCTATTGCCCAAGCCCTTCAATATAGGACTTTACTGAAATTTTAAAGGTTCTATTTTATTTTGCTTTTGTAGGTCAATACTATTTTTGTAATAGTGACTTAGTGTCAGTCTATGGCAAAAACTTGGCAAACATTTCTGTTCTGCCTGGAGGAAGTAGCTTTGGCTGGTTCAGAGAGACTTCAGAAATGTTCTAAGTGGAGTTAGTGGTACTGTTTTTTGCAGAAACTCCAAATACCTTCTTAGTTGGGTGGAAGCTATTCTAATAAGTGAAGGATTTTTTTGTGTGTATGTGTCCTTGACCATTTTTTTTTTTCCTGTGATGGAGGGGAGATGAAGGGGGTGAGTAGGGGGAAAGAAAAAGGAAAGGAGGAGGCAGTAAGGAGAAAAGGTTTTATCTAGAGTGAAAGACCACTGATCTGAAATTCTCTTTTTAAATATTTGAAATGAAACAGGAACTGCTGTTACAAGCTGAATATGAAATGTCCTTGTGTTGTAAAGCTTAATAAATACAAGCATATATTTCTAAAGCCACTGAAATAAAAAAAAAAAACAGCTACTCCATGACTTCTTGGTACTTTAATTTGTAAACATTCAGAGCCCACGTACTCATTTGATTTATGATCTATGGAGCAGTTTACATGCTCTGCATTAAATTGTAAAAGATTATAGTGGCTTGGTATTATGAAATCCTTGGAGTGGTAAACTCCTCAATTTTAAAAAGAAAATCCGAACCTTGGTCAAATGTAAAGAGAACAATACTTTTTGCTTAGTGGCATGGTGCACTTTGCTCTTGAGTATACATGTAGCAAGGAAGCATGAGGAAAGGGAGGTGATGTGCCTTCTCAGTACTACATGGCTGCTGATTGGGCAAAACAGAATTCAAACCCAGGTCAGTCTCATGGCCAAGATGCATCTTTATAACCAAAGTAGGCTCTATCCAGTGATTTCAGCAATTTTACCCAAACACCTAAAGTTAACCCTAGTTTCAAATACTCCTGTGGAACCCAAATGACACACGCATGTCAACATTTGAAAAGCCATCTTAAGTGTTCTGGTGTCAAAGTGCTATTATGAAGGACTGTAGTGTTGTATTCATTTCTTAACAATAAACAGGAAAAAGGGGAAAAAAACCCTCCAACTCATCAATATACCTTACTTCCTGGTACTGTGTTTTATCTCAATTACTAATTGCCAAAGTTATAAGTAATGTCTATTATAATTGAATCAATTATAAATCAATGTCTAGTTTGGCTAGTTATAAAGATAAAATTATTATAAGGTATGGAAATTTTGAATTCTACTTGTTCCACAGATGAATCATTTTTCTTTTTCAACTTCAGCGGCAGCTCTTTGAGGGCAGGGGTAGTGTCCTTCATTTTGAATCATTAATGACTATCATAGTAATTGTTAATAAACAGTTATTGAATCAGCTTAGAGAATATTCCTGGATCACACATTTATTATGATAAATAGTAGTCGTTTTTTGGTAGTGTTTGGTGAATTAATAAATTACTGTTGCAGGGTTTCTGATGAGAGAAGACACGCAAGGGTTCTACTCAATAGGTACCCTGGCAAAATTTGGTGCGAAAGACTGAGTGTCCCCTAGGTAATACTATACTCTAAATGCCTGCAGAATCGAATACAGTATGGCGTGTGATGATTTCACTGAGTCATTTAACAAAAAATGCATTTTAGTATTCTGATTTTTACGTACAGTCTTTAGGACAATGATGGAGTAGGAAGGATAGTATTTTGTTTTATGAATGAGACATACTAGGAGATGCTCTGTGAAGCGACACTCCCAGTGGTGTTTGAGCAGCACCTTATCTTTGCAATGTTGCTTTTGTCCGTGATGCAAGGTATCATTCCTACGGTGTGTAGGTGAACGTGAAAATGATAATATGTTTGCTACATAGATTGCTGTCCTTCTCATTTGAAAACGGTGCCAATGGTGTGATTAGGTGCATGTATAAACGAGTTTGAGAACATCTTTGTGTCAGAGCACTTCCAACTCCAAACAGATGTCGCGTGCTTTTTTTGGATTAGTGACTGTTCATAAATCTCTAGACATACGTTTCATTGACATATCACATTGTATTCAGAGGAACATTTTGTTCCTGAGAGAACTGCTAGCAGAGTAGACTAGAGTTGTTTTTCTTTTTTCTTCTTATGTAGTAGTTAGCTTTTACTGCATAGCAAACCATCTCAGAACTCGGCTGTTTATTTAATTCATAGAACCCTGGGTGGGTCTTCTGGTCTGGGCCAGCTGGGCCTGGCCCCTTCATGCACCTGCAATCAGCTGCATTGGTGAGGCTTGTTTGTGAAGGCCTTGGCTGGAAAGAGGGGGGTCTCTCCAGGTGGTCTTATCCTCAAACAGGCTAGCTTGGGCGTCACATGGAGGTTTTCTGAGGATCCCAAGGTTCCAACTTTGGGGGTCCAAATGTGCAAGGTTTCTCTCGAGCCCTAGGCTGGAACTCACAATGCAGCTTCTGGCACATTCTGTTGGTTAAAACCCATCACAAGGCCGGCAAGATTCAAGGAGTAAGAAAATACACTTTCTCTCTTGGATGAGAGGGAAAGGGCAGGCAACCAGTTTTACAATTTACCACAGCTGACATTGCAGTTCTCACATCAGACTGCTCAAAAAACCGTATCTTTTAATAACAACAATAACAGTAATAGCTAAGACCTGTGGAGGATTTGCTATGTGCCAGGCACTGTTAAATGCATTACATGGATAAACTAAATTAATTTGCACTATAACAGTATAAGGCAGATATTATTTTTCCTACTTATAGATAAGAAAACTTCATCATTGAGAGGTTCTCCAAAATACGATTTCTCTGGTTAGCCCTGGCTGGTGTAGCTCAGTGGATTGAGTGCAGGCTGGAAACCAAAAGGTCCTGGTTCGATTCCCAGTCAGGGCACATGCCTGGGTTGCAGGCCAGGTACCCAGTGAGGGCCATGTGAGAGGCAACCATACATTGCTGTTTCTCTCCCTCTCTTTCTCCCTCCCTTCCCCTCTCTCTAAAATAAATAAATAAAATCTTTAAAAAAAAACAAGATTTCTCTGGTTAAATAAATTTTGGAAATACAAGGTGAAACAATGAAGAGTAATCTATCTTCATTCACCCATGTATTCACTCATTCACCCTTCCAACCACCTATTCATCCATCTTGTGGGACTTCTCAAAATTCTGAATGTAATAATGTATATTATAAATCCTGTACAAGGGAAGGTTGTAGACCTTATTTTCTAAGCTTAGAACTTAAGAACTTTTCTTCTTATAAAATGTCTATTAACATCTTACAAGATAGTGTCATTCTACGGAGTCCAGTTGGAAATTGATATAATATTGTCCTTAGGCTTCAAACTGGGAACCAAATCACCCAAGTTCATGCCAAATGTAGCTTGGTCACTGAGACTATAAAGATAGATGCAAAATGCCTTATTTCTTCTCTTCAGTTTGCTTCTTTGTACAAAAAAACATGGATGCTATAGACAAGTGAAAAGCCATTTATATTTCTGAATCACCTGAAGGTTTTTGATGCAAATTTATTTGCACTGCAATATTCTCTTCCCTTCTTTTTCCTTTTCTTCCTCCTTCTGTTAAGACACCTCTCTTTTCTTTTTATATGGGCGTCCACCTGAAGAGTAACCCAATGTTAACTGGGCTGACAGTTGGCCAATAGCACTATTGCATGGCAATAAGATACTGAGCAAAAATGATATCCTTGTCAAATTGCTTCTGTGTCATGGACTTCAAGACAGTCATATAAGAAAGAACCCACCAGCCCACCCCAAACCCCAGTCATACAGATGAGTCAGTAGCTTGAGGAAAGTTATCGCTAGCTCTTCAGTGTTTAGTATCGACTGTTTAATATTACTGTTGCCAGGGAAACAGCCTTGAGGTGTGTGGGGTTCTGGAATCAAGATTAGGCTATGTGTGGGAATTTAAATATCCAAGTGGAAGAGTTAAGCTCTTAGCACGCAAAGCTTCATTAAAAGAAGCAGAAAAAAAAGCCAGTCTGTGTATTTGTGTATATATTTATACATAATTTGCCGCAGATACCAAGCACATTCATTCAAATTATGTACTCAATGGACTGTCGAAGAGTTTGTAAAAGAATAAGTAATCACTTACTATTAACTGAGCAAATGTCAGTATTTTATTTAATTCTCCAAACAACCCAGTGCGATGAGTATTTTTATCCTCATTTTTATAGATAAAAACTAGATGGCCAAGAAAAGTAAAAATAAATTAGTTATAGTCACACAGGGAGTAAGAGGGAGATGGGATTTGAACCTGAAGTTGTTTAACCAGAAGATGTAAAATTTAAGCAGCAGATAGGATAATAGACACATGATGTGTTCACCATATACAGGGCTGAACTACATAAGTTTTTTTTGTCTGTGATGGAGTGGCCAGGCCCCGGCTTTGTGGACCGAACTGTGGCTTTAGGCGTCACTTCTTATTTTCAAACATGTTTGTGTACACTGCTTTTCTGGGCGAGAAGTCTTAGTGGAAGGGATAGCAAGTGGGCGAATGGAGCAGGTTTATGGCTGAGAGGAATGATGGGGGCCTTTGCACTTGAACTCATCCTTATTCAACTATCTAGAGATTAAAAAATAATTTTTTATTTTAAGACTGGGCATGTGGCTTCAAGGAACTTTCATAAAATCCTGAAAACTGTAAAATCTGCTGGGAGACAACTCCAGCTGAACCTAACCGTAAGAGAAAAAGCTTAAATCTCTTAATTCAGAGGAAAAGGCTGATCTCTCCATCCTTAGCCTGGAGGTGAGTTAGAGCTGGAAATTCACAGGGTTTTGGATGAAATTAGAGGCCAACAACAGCGGTGGCTGGGCATCATAAGGGCAGCCCGAGGCATGTGGGCAGGCCAGGCAGGGTCTCAGTGCTCCCTGAAGTCGCTGAGGGGCACATTGTAAGGCACCTGGACCCTCTGTAAGGAACAGGGGGAGCTCACATGGAAGTGAGCACATGTGTGCCCACAGGCATGTTGGGTCCATTGTTGTTAAGCACTGACACACACACATACATGTCTATGCCGCTCCCCTCATTTGTGTTACCACTGAACCTAACACTGTGATTGGTGTGTTTTACTTTTCATTCATCCCGTTTGAGCTCGGGGACATTCATCTCCTCCCGCTCGCTGTCCTTACTTAGCACGTTATTGACATTCAGTGCCTGTTCACTAAAATAAATGTATAAATGAATAGAATAGGCCTATTTGTGTTTATATGTATCTACACACATCAATTGGCAAGAGATACACAGACCCAGATAATCCCTTAATAGCCCGAGGATAAAAAATTCTGTTTCTCGAGATGGAGGAATCATATCAGAATGTAGTCTAAGATACACACTTCTCACCCCACATAAATCAGCAGCTTTTCTTAGAGACGTGGGAGGGAATATTCCTTTTTAGTTACTCCAGGGGAGGAAGATCAACATGAGGACCTGGTGAGCCAACTCATGCACCCAATGAAGGAATGCTGGGTTTCTTTCCTAAAGAGCTAGAGCATAATTCAGACTGATGTTCTCCCTGGCAACGTAATCACATGCTTCCTCCTGAATTATTTCTGTCTCCCAAATGTTTGTCTTTCACACACAGGTCCAGGGCTCGACACTATATACTGTCTGTATTCTGCAGTTAAGGATCAGAGAAAGAAATGAGGGAAGAAGCGTTTGTCCATTTAGGTTTACTCTGCACTTCTATAAACAAGTTGGAAGTCTTAGCTCAGTGATCGGGAGAACACTGGAATGTGGCTAACTTAAAGGTGGATAACAAGTGCTATTATAACATCTCTCTAGGGGGCCATGGTGCTTCTTCATGAAACACAGGCAAGAGAAACAAAAGTGATCGACTGAGGACAGGACTCAGATCTACGAAGCAGCATGCACTAGGAGATTGGAGGTTTCATGGAACCTTCATTAAACCTTACGAAAACCATGACTGATGATAACACTGAGGTCACTTATATTTGAATATGCTATAACACTAATCAAAGCAGGGATAACACCTGCTTTTCTTCCCACACCATAGAAGAGACTAAGCTTTACTTCCTAGGTGGTGAGATATTGGAGAGGACTCCTCCCAGCGAAGTCACAGTAACTCATTGAGTTGGTGAGAGCCCAGGTACTACCAGGCCACGTGTTTACCAGGTAATAGGACCACGGCAGCCAAAGGCCATGCCGCTGCTCCTTACTCTCCATTTGCCAGAACCTGGGTTTATAGAACAGGTCTATGAACCTCCATATACAGGACCACATACCCCAAATCTACTTTGTAAAGGATTTTTTCTGGCAGTGGGGAAGAGGAGACTTTCCAGGTTTAGGCATCCGAGCCCTTCAGTAACTCTTCACCGTTCCTGTTTGGCGCTGTCTTTAATGATCTGAAAGATCCCTACAGAAAACAGTACTCCCCTCACCTCCAGTACTTCCAACATGTAAAAACAGCACTAATAGCAATCATCAGATGTTTTCACATCTCCCCACGTGTCAGAGTTTGTTAAATACTCTATGTTGGTTATCTCCTGCAGTGCGTACAACTTTAGAAATGAATGCTCATTATTTCTGTTTAGCATATGAAGGAATTTGACACTTAGGTGCATAACTTGACCCAAGTCACACCATTTATAATCGACCGAAGGACCAGGATTTAAGCCCAGGCCGCCCATGCCCAAAACTGGTGCCCTCCTTTGTGGAAGAAAGCTGTCTCCTGCTCACAAAACACTTTTATGTAAATTAACTCAACTAATCCTTACCACAACTCAATTGAATCATAAGGATCAGAGATTTATAGACAATAAAGATGCGAATCTGAGCAGTTTGTTCTTTTCCACCTGCCTGCCTTTCTTTCTTATGACAATAGATGGGATACACAAACTTTTTTTTTTTTTATCAGCAGAGGATTTTTCAAATCTAGCCTCTGCTACTAGACAAACATGTAATTTTAAGGAAATTGCTTAGTCTCTCTCTCCCCTCTGCTTCTTCATTTCTAAAATAAATATAACAGTAGAGCTGCCTCACAGAGATCTTGCGAGGTTTACATTAAAACCTAATCAAACATGCCTAGCCAAATGTCCAGTGTTTTCTAGGTACTCAGCATACGATCTCTTGCTTTCCTTCTGTGCATCCCTTTCAAGTCAAATGGAGTAATTTCAGGACAAATAAAATAAAGTGCAACTTATATAACCAAGTCCAAGGCATATTATCTTAACAGCTGGCACCCAATTTCAGCTCAGGAAGGGAACTTACTTGTCAAAATATCTCAACAAGCATTTGTGGAAGGTGTGATTCTGCAGGCATCGATGCCAGCAGGAAACCCAGCTATAATAAGAGGTTAGATTTTTCTGGATAAGAAAATTATAAGAATTTATATTTTGTGCCCTAAAAGGGAGGAGAGAGGAGAAGGATGGAGAAGGTGGGGAGGAGAAAGAAGAACCGAGGAGCAAGGGTGAGGTAAAGGTTCGTGAGCTGAGCCAGGGAACATTCTTCCGTGGAAGATTATAGGTGTACATTTAAAAAATGGCAAGTCAATTGTTCCATTTACAATTGTTTACATCAATTTAATTTAAACTCAACCCAAGTGTCAAATTTAAGTAAAATCCACCACACTAACGAATATGGTTTCTGTCCCACCTGGATTACCACAAAGAAGAACAGAAATGCGAAGTTTGAAATCAAAGAGACTCCCAAAAATGTAAACCACCTTGGCAGCCTCAGAATTTTGGGAACCTTGAGGGTCCACGACAGTTTTTGGGTGATCTCATGAGAATGAGAATCCTGGGGAGGCGGGCATGTGGGTTACATAGTTAATTGAAAGTCTACTTAAAAAGAAAGTCTGTGGGTTAGGAGCTGGTTCCAATCTCAGCATCGTTTGGATACATTTGGAAGGGACAAAGTAAAGACAGTAAGATGCAGATTCTAAGGAGTTGTAGGTGTATTTGAAACATTAAACCGTTGACACAGAAGGAGGTCTTCCCTTAGTTGGTACTAGACTGAATAGGACAGGAGACATTTCTGAGTGGCCTTTATATTATTTAAAAAATAGACGGTTGTTTAAAAGTGTTTTTAGGTTCACAGTCAAACTGAGCAGAAACTCCTATATACCGCCTCCACCAAACGTCTCCCCTACTCTGCACACCCTCTACCAGAATGCACATCTGCCTCAGTGGATAGATGAGCCTTCACTGACATGTCATTATCACCCAAGGTCCACAGTTTCCACTGGGCTGACCCTTGGTGAATCTCCTCTGTTTGCAATCCACAAACTCCTATATCACTGGGTCCACCGAACCGCATGCCCCCTAGTGTGGTAAGGTGATGAAGTGCCCTGTACCAGGCTAGGTGATGGCCAAGTATAAAATACAGCCATGTCTCAGCAGGTGACCTGACTTGGCTGTGATGTTAATACGTTCATTCATATTACACATTTCTTTTTCAAAGAGGAAACCATGTCAATAAATGCAAACATACGTACCTGATTTTTCTAAAACAATGACAAGATCCAAAGCACAGCTATTAGTTTAGTAATGGGTCATAGAAAGAGGATGCTGGGAGCTTTAACGGAAGGAGAAACATTATTAGAGCTTTGTCCTTAGGATCTGGCTTTTCATTAAATATCAGCCGGAAATAAATCAATTCCATCACATTCTTCTTTTTTGCCCCTGGACTGGTTTTTACAAGATCCATAATAATCTTGTAACACTTGGTGTTCTTACCGACTCTACAGGAAACAGGTGTTTATCGTCCTTTGCAAAATGCCGTTTTAACATAGGTGCAGATATGGGAATTTAATGTGATTTTGTGTTTTCCTATTATGAGCCGGGGATATCCAATTACACACCTCCTTTTTCCTTCTTCCCAGGGAACCTACGGGAAAAGGTTGATTCACAGGCTCTTTGGTCCAGGCACCAAGACCTGTCTCAATCCCCTTTCATGTGTTAATTCTGACTGATTCCACATTAAATGGCTTAGGGGCTTTGACTTGCTGTTGCTATGACCACTAATGCTTTGTGTTGCTAAAACCCACACTTAACTTCTATTCTGATGCTGTCATCTTGTAGTTATTCCGTAGCAACCTTCCCTTTGTGTGGGATTTCTGAAGCTTGGATGCCTGAATGAAAACTGGTAGAAACACATGTCTCTCTCTTTCTCTCTCTCTCTCTCTCTCTCTCTCTCTCTCTCACACACACACATACACACACAAATGTTGGGAACGTCAGCTTTGGGGTACCACCCACCCGAAAGTATTGCTGTGTCAAAAGGGTCTTATTCTGGCATTTTCAATCAGAAGGTTGACCTTGTGTCTTCTTGGTGGCCTTTTACCAAGTGGTGTAGTTTGATATGTACTTAAACTATTAGGAAGCACTTCACAGGTAACATTCTAGGGGACACTCTGTGATGTTGACTGGCTGGCTCAATCAAGAACACTTGGCATTTTTTGTACCCCTCCAAAAATGACTCAAAGTCTTAGATTGAATTAAAACATTTATTGAGAATAACAAAATGAAAAGTAAAAACAATTTTTATAAATATATTATTCTTAAATACAATTAGAAAACAGTTTCATAATTTTTATATCATATAAAATATTCTGTATTATTATTTTAAAAGGGAAAGGAAAACCAGAATGGTCAGAGAAAGGCATAAAGGAAAGCACCCAGTTTTAGAAGGGACAAGGAAGGAGAACCTTATTCCCAAATCCATGTAAATGCAAACTAGTACAACCAAAGAAGTGTCTGCTGCCACCTGCTGGTAGCAGGTAAAGCGGTCCTTGCCCTGTTGGGTGGATACCTTGCTTTCTCAGTACTGTGAAAATTCTTACGACCCTGATGGCTAAACGAGAGTGTACTTACTCCTGCCCCCAATGACTTTACTTTCTAGATTTTTCTATTCTTCTTTGTTTCCTCTCATTTTTTGTTTTGAGCTGGTCTGGACCCATGAGATTTTAGAACTTCCCAAATGACTTGCTGAACAGTGAGAGCCTTCTTTAAGCTGCAGTTCCTTGGCTTGATGCTATCGACTAGAAATGCGTCCACTTCTTTCAACACTAAGTTTGTGTCTACAAAAGCTCAGGCCTGGGTAATCCTGGTTTCTAGTGAAAGCCACGTGTGAAGTAATGAGTGGTTGTATTGTATCGAAAGTGATCAGTAATTGTTGGTCTCATTGACCGAATTCTCTCATATCACACTGGCCTGGCACTGCAGATCCAGAGAGCACAGCCAGAAATGAGAGCTAGGCATCTGATGGCATCTTTGGAACGTTCAACATTTGGAGTTTTAGTAAAAATAGTTATCGTTATCTTTGTCATTTTTAAATTTTGTCAAGGAAGGACCCTAAAATAGAGTTAAACAAAATGAATCAGGGCTACCACATATTATCATTATTTCATATGGAAAAAGGGGGCTTTCTAACAACCAAAAAGGTAAAAGAAATATACTCTCCAAAGAGAAAATTTACTTCAATTAAAATAATAATGGATATGCTTAGTTTACCAAAAATTCACCATACTTTTTAAAATACTGTAGGAGCCCTGGCTGGTGTAGCTCAGTGGATTGAGCGTGGGCTGGGAACCAGAGGGTCCTGGTTCGATTCCCAGTCGGGGCACATGCCTGGGTTGCGGGCCAGGTCCTCAGTGAGGGCCGTGTAAGAGGCAACCATACATTGCTGTTTCTCTCCCTCTCTGTCTCCCTCCCTTCCCCTCTCTCTAAAAATAAATAATAAATAAAATCTTAAAAAAATAAAAAGATAAAATACTGTAGGATGCTGGGAGCCAGTAGAACAGTGCTGTGTTCCCACAGCTAAAGACAAAGGAGAAATCACAGGTGTGTTGGGTGTAGATGGAAAAGTCCAGCGGGGTGTCCAACATTTCAGCATCTCTGGGACACACTGGAGGAAGAGTTGTCTTGGGCCACACATTAAATACACTGCAACATGTAATCACACAAAAAAGTGTCATAACGTTTTAAGTAAATTTATGATTTTGTGTTGGGCCGCATTCATAACCATTCTGGGCTGCATGTGGCCCGTGGGCCGTGGGTTGGACACCCCTGGAGTAAAAAGGGGGTCCAAACCAACCTACAAACAGGAAACTCTGCCACGTGACGGGTTGTCGGGTCAGAGACAAATGGTCCCCAGAGAGGCGTGTTGAGTCAGCGCCTCCCTCAGATGCACGGTGGATGGGCTGCTGTAAAGACAACACCAAGAGGCTTTAACTTCAAGCAGCAGCACTATGGCTGGAGGAAACATAGAAATAGTTGATAATTTAAAAGTGTGGAAAGTCATAGAATTCAGAGCATTGTCTTCACAGGTTGCTTAAAAAAAAACAGAAACAACAACCAAACAAAAGCGGCTGTGGACCCATCCCTACAGAGAGTCAGCACACACCGTACAGACACACTTGCAAGCTGGCGAATTGTCGTCGGCATCCATAGTTTTTTTTTCAGGTTTTATGAATAAAAATGGTGCCATACGAATAATGTGACCTAAGATTATTTCTGCACTTTATCTACATTGACATAGTAACTACTTTATTTTTCCTGTCACTTTTGATTATATTGAGAATGTGATGAAAATACTAGATCAGGTTTTACGGGTGATACTCATCAGTGCTTTGGCTTGACCACACGGGAAAGCTAATTTTGAAGAAAGCTGCCAGGAGCCGATTCACAAGAAATGCCCACGCTCAGCCGCGCTGGTTTGCTTAAAAGGAATATAATTGAACAAATAACTTTTCTAATGGAAATTAATGTTGGAAGTGAAATCACTTTACATTGAGGAGATGCTGATAACTCACTGAAATCATTAAGAAAAACTAGTTTTCATTCAGGTTGCAGATAAATTTATTTCCTACATCAAATTGTGTAGCAAGTGGAATTCTTTTATTTTTTACATAAGAAAAGAAGCAGATTTAGCACTACCATCACCATCACAATCTTATTAAACAGAACCAGCATGGTAAATAACAAGAGACCATGTTTCTGTATAGATTTCCATTATTTTTATCTAAGATCTGAACAGACAAATTTTCTTTTTAAAAGGTGCTTTTGCTTCAATAATACCTCTAGCTTTCTTATCCAATTTATATCAATCACACTTTTAATTATCTTTATCTTATCAACAAAAGACTTTTGGTATATCCGAGGAAACAAAAAAAACTGAATGCCAACCAAAATTTCAAATTAAATCATTTTGAGCGTTCTTTCTGAAATTTTGATTTGTTTTGTATTTTGAAAAATAAGGAAACCCAACATTGTCCTGAACAGCAACTTTTAAGAATCTGCCATTAGTAAATTGGATTAGGACTCAGAACCAGCAAGATCTATGAAAATGGTTTGAGAAGAAAAACAATTTGATTATCAAAAGTAGAAGGCTTGTGAGTTTGGAGAAAATCACTCAGTATTTTAGAGATTCACTGAAAATCATTGAATTCAGCTTACAGCATTCATTTTTACAATTTGTAGGATTAAAAGTGAAATGTTTATAATTTATCTCAGTTACCCTTTCTGATGTCATTTTATTCTATATTTTATGTGTATTTTACTTAAATTTTTTATAAGATATCTCTTGTCATACCAACTTGAGGAAAGTTTGGAGGCTCTGCTAGAAGTAAATGACAGAGATTGAGTCCAGAGTCTTTGCAAACTGGGAACACAGCTAGGCAAAAACCCAGAAGTGCTCCAGAAAAACCAAGAAAAGTTAAAAGTCCTTACAGTAAAAAGCACATTCTTGAGAAGTATCAGTCCTCTTTCATAGCCCTCGGATTGGTCCAGGAAGGTTACCTGTCAGAGGTCAGCCAATCAGGATGGATGAGGGATGCCAGGTGGTCTGGTCAGTTCTAGTGGTCTGGATAATGGATGTCAGATGGGTGTATTGGTGGGCCCTTGAGGGGGCTATCAGGTGGCCTGGATATGTGAGCATTCAAGGTATAATTAGAGGGTTATCTGGAGGTCTAGATGTATATTCAGGCATTGATGCAGGATTGAAAAGTTGAAAATATTTAAGTTCCTAGGCTAATTAGAACACGAATGGAATCTTTCTCATGCCTCAACCCTCATAATGCTAATAATTTTAGCAGCTTGGTTAAACTAACTTCATTTTATGTATTCCCTATCTTCACTCTTTCCTTATGTCTTTTTTTAAAATTATTTTTCCTTCCCAATGATCAACAAGTGTAGAATACATTAAGTATATATTTATGTATATAATGTATATCTGTTTCTATAAATTGAGGTTGAAAAGTTAATTGTTATTTCAGGCAAGAAGGAAGACAAGTTTCTCCAGTACAGCTAATATTTCACTTTATTAAAGTTTGTCTTCAAGGAGATCACAAGGAACACATCAGAAAGGCAGAAATTCACTTATTGCACTCACCTAAGGTCTTAAATCCCAGAGAAGAGAAACATTGGCAGGAAAATATCATCCAACTCTAATTCTTTCATCTGTCTTAAAACATAATAATTTAGTTGGATGATTAAAACCTGGGTAAAACTGAGATCATGTTTATTTTCAAAGCCTAAGGGCAAGAATTTCCAGAAAACTCAGAGACTTAACTAGTACTTATGAGTTTTCATTTAATTAAAGTGGATGCAGATAACCAGGGTGGAGGTCTGAGCTGACTCGCACTGCCTACCCGCTGCTCCTGTGCTCGAAGGCACAGCTCCATTAAAATTCAGCAATTCCGAACAACCGCTGATCACTGCCGGGCTGAGAGCTTGATAGGGTATCAGGTCGGGAACTGAGCTTCTGGGTAACAGCAGGCCAGAATTCTGTGGGTGTTAGCAATAATCACCAGGAATGAACCAGCAGGATCGCTGGTCTCCTGAAATTACCCAGCGTGGTGGATCTTCACTGAGCTGCTCACACGGTCTTTGTAGAGAACAGAGACCTACCGCTTACAAAACTGCAAGGAAGGCCCTGCGTGGGCTGAAGATGTATGTGTTTTAAAGGAAACAATGTAAGCTTTCTTTGGTTCTCTGTGATGAAGTTGAATTTATTGACCTCTAAACATCTTTCCCTATGAAAGATCATAGGGTTCCAGGACAGCCTTGCTTCCTAACCCTAAGGTTTTCTAGTGCAGTTAGGCCCTGCTGTCTAATCTCGGTCGCTGTTAACTTTTGGCAAGACCGGGCTGTGTAGGGGGGAAAAAGGTTCTCCTCAACCCTCTGAAGATTAAACTAACAGAAACAGATTAACAGGGAAAGAAGCTTACACATTTTATTAAATTTTCACATGTACCTGGGAGCCTTCACAAGATAATGAAAAGCCAAGTGACCAGAACAGGAAGCTTTAATACCATTTAGGCAAAGAAACAATACATTTGTAAAGAGTGGATGAGACAAAGGGGTTTAGAATAGGGGAAGTAAACGGTAGAGTAGAGAGGAAGATAAGGGTTTGTTTAACAAAGTTTGTTTGTACAGGTTTCTTGGTGACAATTCCCCATGTTTGGTGATAAAAATGTCTTCCCTCCTCCTGATAGGGAGAGCCCTGTTCACTTGGGAGTTTTATGACTTGTTTTAGGAAAGAAGGGTGAAGGGTAGAGAGTGAGTGACCTTCCTGCTTCTGCCTTTCTCTCAAACTCCTCCAGCATAAGATATTTAATATGCCGAGGTGCCTATTTTGGGATAGTGTGTCCAGAACCAACCAGTTGCCTAATCTTAAAGAACATGCATTGATACACACACACACACACACACACACACACACACACATTTCTGGAAGGAATTTGCTAGCATTTGCAGTTGTAATATGCTTGCAGCTTCCTCAACACCAAAAATCATCTAGCCCACAAAAAATTTTTGATGCAAATGTGTCAGGAAAGAATCAGTTCACTCACAGAGCGATACAGGAGGCCTCTGGACAAGGGTGTGTTTGAGAAATTAAGATGGAGGGACTTGTCTGAAACTATTTTACTGATAACTGTGGTAGAGAGGAAAAGCCTTTTTCTTAAGGGATAGAAATAGAAATGTACTTAGTGCCTTCTTTGAGCACCTCCTTTATGCAGTTAAACAAGAAGTAGTGCAATAAGGTAATGAGATACTAATGGTAAATGATCAATACTAATAATATGGTTGCATTTAATCGCAGGTAATTTGCATTTCATTTGCATTTCAAAGTTAAAGAAACTGAGCTTGGAGAGTTTGGACAAACTTAAACTTCACGGGTTGAATATCTAGTAGATAATGTTAATAAAGCACAGTGAGAATTTTTCCACTATCTATTATATAAAAACAGTGGTTTTCTGTGACCAACAAATTTTAGCTGATATTTAACATTTACGGCCAAACCAAAGAGACATCATGGAGACCCTATTTGAGACCTAGACTCAAGAAAGATTTCTGGCAGAGCAAGAAGAAGGACTGAATATGGATACTGAGTTAAAGATGGCAATAGATTTTCAGCGTAGGTAGTATAAAGAATCTTACTAATTTTATGAGATTGTTGTGTATTTAAGAAATAAATTGACACTACTTTTTTAATAGAAATCATGGAACAATCATTGAAAAATTCCAAAAAGAAGCAGGCCAATACCTTCTGTAAAAACATTGCAGTGTAAACATATTAGGGCAAATGAAGGGCAGGAAGATAATGGTTAGCAGGGAAGAATGTACAGCATGTGGGAGCTGAGCCTTGCTATCCATCCTCTGTGCACGCTGGACCCCATCCAAGTCACCAACGGTCACAAACCGGAGATCAGAAGAGACTCCAGAGTAAAAGGAAAAGAAAGTTGTGTGATGGTTAATTTTGTGCGTCAACTGGCCTGGGCCCTGGGGTGCCCAGCTATTGAGTCCAAGGTTACTCTGGTGTGTCTGTGATGGTGTTTCAGAAGGAGATTAACATTGGAATTTGTAGAATGAGCAAAATATACCGCCGTCCCTAATGTTGACGTGCCTGTCTGATCTTGAAGACCAGCGTAGAACAAAAAGATTGAGTAAAAGGAAACGCGGCCTGTTTGCAGGGACGTTGTGCTTTGTTTTGTTTTTTCCTCATCTTCATCTTCAGACTCAGACTGAAATACTGGCTCTTCTTGGTCCTCAAGTCTGCTGGCTTTTGGACACATCAGCTCTCCCGAGTCTCCAGATCTCGGTACTTCTTAGGCTCCGTAATTATGTAAGACAATTCCTTATAATGAATACATATTCTCTGTGTCTCAGAATACTCCTGGTGTGAATGGGTGGCCCATTCTTTCATTCCCCTGTAGGTGCGCCTCAGGAAAGGCCTCGCAGGTTTGCATTTCAGCGCAGGAGTCCTGCCTGCCGCACCTCTCCTGGAACCCTGAGGCAATTATCAGTTGAGGGGTAAACAGATGGAGTCAGCCGCTCTGGATTGCCATTGGACATGTGTGTAGAATTTGGGGGGATGGTAGCAGCCAGGCTCTTGAGGATCCTGTGACCTGTGGGAAACTGCCGTCCCCTCTACTGCAAAGAGGAAGCCGCAGGCAGCTGAACTTGGATGCAGCCTCTGCACTGAGAGAGTGGGGCCTCTGGTGCCAGCCACCTCATTTTCTCTGGAACCCAGAGTGAGCATCAGGGTTTCTTTTGTGCTCTCTTGATCCGTGCATCACGCGTTGCTGGACTAGACGTGAGGATCTGCTGTGAATGACACCATGACACACGCAGCCTTGCTGGGAAGGTGCTGCACAGAAGACAATATCAGTATAGAAAATAAAGAGCAGTGTGTAAAAATAGGTTAAGAATGCCTTCTTTCGTATTTGCTCTAGACTTCTACTACCATTCTTTCAACTTTGATAGTTTATAGATTTGTGTTGAAGAGTAGTTGAAAATATAAACTGATTAGAATGCAAAGGCTTTAGAATACCAAGGGGACTTTCTTAGACTCAATATGAAGGGCAGTGGGAAATGTAGACTCTTCAGCAAGTAATAGAATGAAGGGAGGGTCATATTAGAAGGAGTAATTGACTGTGCCTGATCCTCTGGAGGGAGGAGTACACAGGCAGGAAGATAGGTTAGGATGCTATTACCGTGATCCATCAAGTGATTAAGGCCCTGGAATGAGGTGGCAACAGGGTTAATGAAAACAAAGGGATATTGCTGACAGTCGCTTCAAAGGATGAGTTGATAAAATGTGGTGACTCATTGGAAATGGATGATAAAGGAGATGGGTCAAAGGTAATTTCAAAATTGTAAGACTAGGCAACTAGAAAAAATATGGTTTCAGTTAGGGACATCACATAGGGGTGTCGGTTGTGGGCCGGAGATGAATGCCTTTGTGGTGAGAGAGTGACATCCAAATCAAATCAAATCAAATACAGGCTTAATGATTCTAATGGAATGTAGGACTGGTTAGCATTTGGCTAAGATTGACTGGAAAGATGGATAATTGCTATAGACAGAATCGTGCCCCCTTCCCCAGTTGAAATAAATTAACACTGCTTCAACACTTCATATGTTGAAGCCCTAACTTCTAATTTAACTGTATTTAAGGTAAGGCCTGTAAAGAGGTAGTAATGATTACATAGGGTCGTAAGGGTGGGTTCCCTCCAATAGAGCTGGTGCCCTTTTAAGAAGAGGAAGAGACACCAGAGCTGTGTTTCTCTCCCCTACATGAGGGTACAATGAAAAGAGAGCCATCTGCAAGCCAGGAAGGGAACTCTCACCAGACACTGAGTCAGCTGGCAACTGACCTTGGACTACCAAGCCTCCAGAACTGTGAGAAAATAAATTTCTCAGTCACTCAGTCTATGACATTTTGTCATAGCAGTCTGACCTGACTAATACAGTAATTTTCATGCTTAGAAAATTAAATGATTATGTTTTACTCTTCCTAATTATTGCATGCAAGGCACAAAACAAGAAGGTAAACAGAAAAGTAAAAATAATAAAATATTTTATTATTAGGTAATTATATCTCCAAGAATATTTGAAGAATGTAAATATCTTGGAACAGACATTTCCACCTTCAGATGGATTTGCCTTACAAACTTTTAACTTCAGAATTACAGAGTTATCCATGTGCCACTGGTGTTTACAAATTTATGAGAGAACCACTTGATTAGAGTACCTATAGCAAAAAGGGGAGAATAAACTAACCAATTCGTGAATAATGAATGAATGATGATGATGATGATGGCAACTAACAGTTATGGAGTACTTGCATTGTGCCAGGTATTTTCTGAGCACATCAGTATATCCATATAAATGATCTACAACACTGTTAGGTAGGTAGTGTTATTAATCCCATTTGATAGATGATGAAACTGAGGCACGGTGAGAATCAATAACTTGTGTACAATCGCACAACTGTAAAGGAAATGAGAAGCAGTGAATGAGAAGGATCAATGGCAAGTCTTAAGTCCCCAAATTAGTCATTCTTCTGGGGGGAACATATTGCTAAATTTGTATGAGTTTTTATTTAAAAGCACTGAGCCTAAGGATCCTAGAAACTAAAGGGGCTTGAGGCCCAGCAAAGCCTGACTCTCCACTCAGCAGCTCTGGCAGGTCTTCCAGGCTCAGAGTGAATATTCCCAGCAAGAGAGTCGCTCCCTGCTTCCCGAAGAAGCCCTTTCAAAATGATGGAGTGCCCCACATTGCAGAGTTCCTCGGAGCACTGAGCTCAGACTTCCATTTATAACCTCCGAACTTTTGTTTGTTTTCCTGCTTTGAAGCTAGCATTTCTTGAACTTCTGCTGTATGTCCTTCAGGGCAACTGAGCGTTTTATGAAGTTTGCATATTTGACCACACCAGTGGACGTTACCACTCCGTTTTACGGACGGGGAATGTGAGGCTGGTAACTCCAAGTGTGTGGGTTAACCACATACAGTGTGTGGATTCCACAGCCAGTGTAGCACCCACTTAGTCCTAACTGTCACTTCCTGGGTTCTCCAGTTTGTCTGCCCTGAGAGTAAGAGCTAAAACCGTAATTCAGACATTGCATCACATTGGACCCTTATCTCCCTGGATCCAAACTCTATATTTTTACAATTATCACCGAAGATGACATTAATTGTTAAAAATAATTTTTATATTAGAAAACCATATGTACTATAGAGAATATTATTAGAATACAAAAATAGTAATGTCAATTATTTACTATGTCTGAGCTGTCGATCTTTTTTTATTAATGTATCTCAATTTATGTTCTGAGTATTTCTTTATTTTTATAATAGCTGCATTTACACTGCATTGATTTTGGTGAGTTCTACTTTTCATTTTTAGAATTAATAATAAATGTTTTATAGGTACTCAAATTCTTTGTCAACATAATTTTAATGACTGTGATATTCAATGATTAGTAATTTTTACTTTTCCAATGCTTCAGTATTCATCTTTATAAAACAGTCCTAAAATTATTTGATGATGAGAATGTTTGTAAATACTTCATAGAGTTTTTAAGTCTCTCTCTGTGTCTCCATCTCTGTCTCTCTCTCTCTGTATATATATGGAAACACACACACACATATACACATACTCACATTGATTTAATTATATGTATTTTTGATTTGGGAGTCTCTTATCAAAATAATATTTAATAATTTATCCTGCAATAGATGCAATTTATGGAAGACTTCGAAGACAACATTCTTTCAAACAATTAGCATTGCTGCATCCACTCTGTTTCACAATGGTTTTAATACTGTTGAATTGGGTTCTTGATTTTTCTGGTTAGCTAAACTTGCTCATATTTTTGAGAGTCAGATATTTTCCTTTCTATGCCTGTGTCTGTTTCATAAAAATCTGACTAGACTGTATTACTTTCTCTTCCTAAAATATACTGTGTAGTTTTATTATTCAGTGCCTTGTTCAAATTATTCCAACTGCTGGGAAACTCTGGTATCCGTGAAAAGCAATCTTATTATCAAAGCCCTTTTAAAATAGCACTACTTTCGTGAAGACTTCTTTCATACCGCCAGGGAGAACTTGGCGGTCCATGCTCTTTGGCCTCATGGTTTAAACCATTCGGGCTTCTTCATGTTGTGTTATACCTGCTTATGTTTTTGTCTGCACTAGATGTTCCTTGAGGACTGGAGTTACGAGTACCCATGTTTCAACTATGAGCACCTAAGCACATTTGAAAGCAAGCATTATGGCACATAGTAGATGCTTAGAACGGATGTGTTGAACGAATGAATAAAATCTTTATTGCCTTGAAGCCCGAGCCAGGAAACTAGTTCTCACCAGCGGAGGCTCTCATGGAAACAGTGCCGGCAGCTCAGTAAATCTGATAGAATCACTGAAGCTTCCTGAATTACCATCATAAATTTTACCTGGAAGGTTTCAACATGTTTATCCCCACAAGGGGTGGAGTGGAGAATAGGGTACCTGCAGAGAGTAGGAAAAAGAGAATTGGATTAAAGCTACTTTGTGAAATGCTTTGCAGACCATGATAAGACCAAGGGTTGCTATGCTCTTGATGGTTTCTAAAGGTCACACGTAAGTATGAAATGCTGCTATGTGTTGTTTCCGAGAGGATACAACTTCAAGGCTCAGTCCAGTTTTATGTTGCTGGAGGTAATGGGGTAATTGGAAGTCTTCGTTAAAGTAGAATGGGAAGCATATGTATCCACTAGGCAGCATTTTGACAATAAAAATCATGTACAAAATGGTTGACTTGTACATTCATAGTTCTGTGGTGTTTATTCAGTTTATTCAGAATGGCTGCTGTGAGATTCTAAAAAGATGTAAAACTGAATGAGATAAGGAACCTAAAGTAGGTTGAGGAGAAAGATCATTATCATTGCATCAGTACTTACCCTGTATTTTATTTAGCTAA